>JAWPHD010021979.1:0-26581 GCA_037043455.1 Cyrtodaria siliqua
CCCCCCCCCCCCCCCCCCACCCCCCCCCGTACAAATATACACCATCGTCATATGGCTATTATACCATCAGCTTGGAAATGGTCTAAGAAAATAAGATGTAATCTTTGAAAATCTGTCCCAAGAACTTTAGGAACTGTTGCCATTTAGATATTTCATATTTGCCTGTTATTTTTTTGTTTTCAAAAACAATTTATTTTCAGAAAGTTGGTATGCAAGATGTATCATTGAACTGGAAATCACTCAGCTAAGATAATGAGTTGTAGTTAATTATGATCGGTCAGTATTTTAAAACTTATGTAGGGCAAAAAATAACAAGTTCACCATACTGATTCGTTGGCGTCGCCGTACATTTTTCTCCGGGTTCTGTGTTGATAATAACATTAAAATGTGTCGGATAGTCGTGGATACAGGATTTATTGACATCTCAAGGACTGGTAAGAAAACTGAGCTATTTGCTAAGCACTCGTGAAACTATTTTTTTCACTTCTCGATGAAAATAAATCCTATATCCACGACAAACCAATACATAATTATTATATTAAACAGAAAGGAAAACGAAATGCATAATCAAAAAAATACCTATACTACACTATTATATTCACTCAGTTCCACGTCATATTCCAGGGTCCGTAATCATAAAGCAACTAAATATTACTTGCCAAAATTTAAGATTTTTACAAAATTTTAAATATCTTTATTAACTCTCTGGGATACTTCAAACCATCTATTTTAAGATAAATGTTTAGCTGTGGGTTTTATTTATCCAAAACCTTATTAGCAACATTAAGAAAACATCTTAATCGATAGAAAATGGTGTTTTTAATTTTTATAAAATTTGACTTAAGATAAGATATTGCTAAGAAGCTTTATGAATACGGACCCAGATATATCTAAAACGTTTTTTGTACAAATAGGGGCTACCACCAACTTTGTTACACGAAATTCAAAAATGTTGAAGTTTCGCTTGAAAAAGTCAAGCCATTTCAGTAGTGTGTTTAATGTTACGAGATTGCAAAGTTTAAAGCCTAAGTTTGCTCGCCTGCTTAAGCCAAATGTGCATTAAGTCGATAATGAAACTTTAAAGGGGTAACCATTGGTGCGTTCGGTATTGTTTAAACCCTCATTCCGAAAAGACAGGCCTTATATCGCCCCGTACCATTCAATTAACAGTAGCATATTAAACATACAATATATTGCGGAAGTACCCATTATGCGTTTCCTTTTCCTTTCAGTATATAATACAGATATAAGACATCCACATTACTCTCTAATGTTATTACCATTTTCAAGAAAATAATTAAATACAAGCATTAATTGTGTTCCTATGGGTAATCATTAAGATTGCATTCGCAAATCGTCGTGTGCATAAGGTGATTTTTTTTCTTAAGTATTAGTTAAAAGATTTGTGTTTTTTTCTGATATTGTTTTGCAATTAGTTTCAATCGTGGGTCTTTAAATCTTTCATAAAAATACTTCTTGGTATTTGATAATTATTGCTTTCCTATATGAATTGCTTAATGGTTGATTTTGGAAGTTTTTCGATATAATTAACATATTGTTATTCAAAATTGTTGGCAGTCATCCTCTCTCAATGACGTGATTTTATATAAGTGTCCATTATATTTGCGTAATGGAGTGTATGACCGATTTCAACGTTATTCGAGCACTTGTAACGTAATTGTCAAGATTTTAGTTTTCAAAAAGAAACCTGCTCCATGACGATGTTATTTTCAATAGAAGTTGTAGTGGAATAGATATATTGCTTACGCAACTGTTTCTTATTGTTTCTTACTGTTTCTTATTGAAAACACAAGTCAAATCACATGTGGTGAATATCAGAAGCGGTTTACCTAAAACACTGAAATTCCCTAATGCTGAATCGTGCAATGGACATACTTATCTAATGCATGCATCGATATTACTTCAAACAATGAACATCCACAAACCTTTCGCTAAATTGTTTTCATAAAAAACTATGACAGTTTATAATCGGATGGACCACGGACAAGGAGCGACATATCTTTCGACCAGTAAAGCCAGTAGAGTCAAACTGACGTTTGATTACTCTATAGCTGAATATTATTTTTCACATTTAAGCTACCTCTCATTTGCACACAACATTAACATACATGTTGTTGATCGCTGATGTCAAAAGTAAATATTTAATCAAATGAAATTTAAGCAATGTATCCTAAACTTAAATTCCATGCGTCTATGTAATTTGCATGTTCACCGCTGACGAGGAATTCGGTTATTAAAGCAATCATATGTAACGCAATATAGTTTTTGCTTTATCAACATCAAATAGTCCACATCTTTTATATACACTGGTTGGACTATTCGTTTCCAGAAGAAACAATATTTCCGCATTTCGGGTTTCGAACACACGTTCTTCTCATTTACAGTTCTGCGTTATATTCACTAGGTACGCTGTTGTAACTTCTTGAGTGGATGATATGATTAGTACCATGTATTATAATGAACAAAATAAATAAGCATATATCACCAAACAAGATGCTTTAGTATGTAGTCAGTCATATCGTACATGCAAAGTAATCTTGTGTGAGATAAAACTATATGTTATTCAACTTGCTTAAATGATACCTGTTTAGAATCTTTATCTCGATTTTTGATGTATTAGTAAATAAGGGTAGATATAAAAGTCGAACAAAATATGTAGCATTAAAGGACCACCGTCAACTAAAAACACGTTTCCAAACACACAACAATATGGTGTCCTGTTAGGGCCAACTTACCGTCGCATCTTACCATCGAGCATCGACCTAGGTCGATGGTCGATGGTAAGATGCGATGGTCGATGGTAAGATGCGATGGTAAGATGCGATGGTCGATGGTAAGATGCGATGTTACGATGCGATGGTCGATGGTAAGATGCGTTGGTAACATGACCCTAACAGGCCACCGTACAACAAGGCTAATTAAAGGCAAGATATTTGACATCAAACAAAACAGGGTTGACAATAGGGCAACAGCCTTGGATCTGGCAGTGGAAAAAGGTCCCTGTGGTTTTGAACCAGAAAAATATGAGTGTTTACCCATCGACTTCTGGTTAATATAACGACTTTGTGGATGTCTGTCGAAATGAAACTAGCTCATCCGTGCCTCATTAATATAAACGAGTATTACCATTTAAATATCATTGAAAGTATAGGGTGTGTAGCTTTAAATGCTTAGTTCTCTTAAACCGTACCCTTTCATCTGACAGTTGCAATTCTATATGCCATTGTAAGTGTTGGAAACTACGAAATGTTCACAGAATGTCAGGGTATCTTTGTTTCGATCACCGGCATATACTTAGTATATATACTTTCTCTTGTAAATTAAGATATTTAATTATACATTAATTACTTTAAAACATAAGAGCTAAGACATATCTTTAAAGATACATATAGTACATATATCAATCAAGTACAATATATTAAACAACGCCGCGAATTTCCGCAATGTGAAGGGTATGCTTGCATTCGTTTTTGATAGCACCTTTACATTTACGAGCTCAGATATCAAACATCACTGGTATACAGTATAATGATGCGCAGACGCTTCTCGTCAAAGATTTTTACAGGTATGTGCCAAACTAACAGAGCAGAATGCCAGCTAGGATCTTACTTTCCAGATATAAAAAAATTGTTGGCATTACCAGGCAGTCACCACAATTAGGTAAGAGAGATAGTGAACATAAATTCGAAGTCTCTTGATAATTAACCAAAACAACAAATACATTAAAGAGTTTAATACTATAATGTATGTAATTGTATGTCTAGTATTTATATTAAGGGCTATAGTATAGAGCGAACTACAGCAGACACACATGACGTGGTCCCGCATTAATTGCATTAATATAAGTTTATATTAGCAGGATTTTATATTTCGACAATAAAATATGTTTGATAACATTTTTCTCTGGAAAATGCGATAGCCTGTTTAAAATTACCTATTAAATGTTTTAATTTTACAATATGCAAACATTGTAAGCCGAAATTCAGGTTTTATTTCATACCCCAGCCAACCCCGTTTTCAATTTTTAGACCACGTAATGAACCTCAAGTCCCATTGTAAATTTGTTTTTTAAGCGATAACGTAGTAGTAAAGGAACAGGGACCAGTCTTGTTTTGCTTTAAAACTCGTGGATTTCCGTTAGTTTGTCTATGTAACTTGTATAAATGTATATGCAAATCATTTTACTTAATATGTATTAAATAGTTCAAAGATATACATATACATATATATGAATATGGAAGAATAACAAAGAATACGTGCAAGCTCTGTCACAAAATATCACGGGTAGAGCGTACTGGTCGTATATAGCTCTTGTATCGGTTACACCCAAAATCTATTGTTCGAGTTGAAACAATTTCACAATATTCATGATCTATTCATGTAACACGTAAAAGCGTGCACATATTAAGTGGCCGCCAGAGAGGCCGTGTCATAAGTTTAGTTTTGTGCTAATGCATGTAAACGGATAGGTATATTTTCCTTAAACGGCAAAATTGTATAAGGGGCCTCCCGTGTAGATTCAATACTGTAGATTTAGCCACGTTTGTCACGGACTGAACGGGGGAAATAATGATTTGGGCGTAATGTTTGCTATAAAACCCATTGTCTTCTAGCTTTCGCCGGGATCATCGATAGTACTTTGTTGGAACAGAGATTGGACGGCAAATTTCACAGGCAACATGTGGTTAGTAATTTTATTAAACTTTTATCGTATATTTGTATTCAGTGGGCGGCGCCATCTTGTTTGACGGTTACGACATCCGGTTAGCATTGATGTTTCTCAAACATAACTTTAGACTAGCATATGATTTTGAAGTTACTTTATTAGATGTAATTATTGTAATTGATCATTAATTGTAAAACAATATTAATTTGATAACAGTGGATAATAGGTGCATTAGTTAACGTTGGCGTATAACTCGGTGATTGTAATACACGTTGTTAACATTAGTTAACAATGAGATGAGTGACAAGAATAAATGCGTGCATGCATAACTCAGTGTGTGTAATATATGAGTAATTTGATCATGTTTATATTACATGTATTAAGGGCATTGATTAACAGCGACGTACATAGCGTATACATGGCGTTGTAGAATATGTATACATTGCTACTCATCATTAGTACAGCTTACATATATTGATTGAATAATGATTTGTTTGGGTAATGATAATTATGCAAGATTGTTATGTTTGTCAACCGACATCTAAAACGTATGTATAATTACAGCCTAAGCCATCCAGGATATAAGCCATCCAGGGTTGGAGTAAGCCATCTAGGTTTGGATATCCAGGAGTGGAGCTAAGCTTCCACGACTAACGTTACAAGCGGTGGAGACGGTCCCCGTACCTGCGCAGCCAGGTTTTACTAACGACAACCCCCGGGACACAAGGTGGGCCCGTTACCAGTCCTCACTGGAGGAATATCATTCACAATCTCAGTGGAGATTAACTATCATTGCATCGCGTCATCAACCCTTACAGAAGGCATTTGATGACAATCATCCATTGAATTCGCGCATCATCATCTTCATGAGCTCTCGCGCATCACAGTTATCGCGCTAGATCAACATTGTTATAGCTTTAACAACACTTTAGTGTCTTAGACATTCAGTATTTATAACAATACTAAGAACGTCTTAAACGTTCAGGAGAACATTCTTTTCATAGTTCATTTGTGTATTCGCTTGTTTTTTTAGATAATTGTATATATATTAAACATATTTTAAAAGTTGCATTAAACTTATGTCAATGCATTCACCGTCATTGATTCTTTCCTGAGTTAGCCCAACCACTTAAGTCATCCTGTGACAAGCTCCTAAAGTGTAGGTACCTTTTATTTATTAATATGCAAGCGCGTTTAAGTCAGAATTATACTAAATTAATAAATCGAGATGTAAGTGTAATGCTTGATAACAAGTTCAGATTCATGACGTGGTCCGAGTATTAACTTTCATACCCCATCCAACCCCTTCTCCAAGAAGCTAAAATGGGGTTGGCTAGAGTATGGAAGAAAACCGTAATTTTGGCTTAAACACTTTGCATATTGTAAAATTAAAACACTTAAAGGAGCCCTTTAATACCCTTATAACTTATATTTATTTGATAGATCTATTTGTATAAAAACTATTGATATATTTCTCACGGTTAAAATCACAGCCGAAACACGTTATTATTACGTTTCCATATATCACTCGGCACACATTTACGGAAATCAACGGAAAAAAATCCGGAATATTACGAGTTTACACGAAGTTCAACTTCGGCGATGACGTCACACAGATGCCCAGATTACAATCAACAATTACGATGTTTCAGTTTCTGAGAGTGTACTTTTTTTTTTCAAGCTGATTAAAATTATTATATCTATTTTTTTTTTTTTCAATAAATGCTTATCTGATCTGATCATGATTTACATGATCAGATTATTGCTTGCTAATTCCACTAATGTCCTATAAATCTATTATTTTTTTTAATAATTATAGTACATGAACCTCTAGGCCAAATTGTTTGAAACAGCCAGAACAAAGTCATTTTATGACACTGTGTATTCCGTAACAAGTGAAAGAAGGGTTTTATGATCCTAGCCATATCCTGTTATCACCTTTCTGTAACACAGTCAGTTAGTTGTATGACCCTGCATATTCAAGATTGAGTGGCAAGTAAGGGTTTAATGGCATTTATGGTATTTCGCAGTACTTAGCCACTTTTACCCAGCTTATATGGCATCAGTTGTATTACCATGTGTATTTCACCATCAGTGGTAGTGAATTCAGTGCTGTATGGAACAAAGCATAATTAGGCCAATATAACTTTATAAAGCTCTTATTTATAAATATCTACACCAAAAAAGAGGTAATAACATTAGAAAAATGAATGGCGGTGGGAATATAAACCTTATAATTAGACATAATATTATAATACCTAATACAATTATATATGTGGCTCATTACCTGCTCAAACAAATAGGGTAGATAAGTAAGGAGAATTATCTTTTTCTTCACTCACAGGTTTTTTTGGCTGTTTTTATAGCCGAAATTCGGTCATATTCCCAATGCCAAAACATATCTTTTTTTCCCAATGAAGAGGAAATAATTCCCAATTTAAAAAAAATTAATATATATATCTTTTTTTTTTTAAGAGTGCCAATCCAATGATTGGGGTTCAAAAGCTTAAATAAATGCTTCTGTTTATCTTGGTGTACAAAAAACAGTATTAAAGATATATGAAAAATCGCGTTAAAATCGCGTTAAAATTCCCAATTCCAGGGGTACGGGTCATGTTCCCAAAATCATGAAAAAAAAGCCCCGACTCATTATTTTGTAACCTGATAAATAAACTTCAAACATGTATTTGTTGATATCATCATATATTACAGGATACAGAAATTAGATTTGGTATACAATGTTTGAGGTCAGCCCTTCCAAACGGGGTTTGTCAGAAACCGGAACATAATTTTACTGGGCCAGTTTTTTTATATAAATATTTAAAAAAAAATAATATTGGGGTAAATATGTGAGGTCTTATTAAAATGCCTGAAAAAAGGTAACACACATGCTTTGAATTAGCAATACCTGTAGCCCGATTGATAAAAATAGAGTATTCTGGAGAAGAACTTGGACAGAACATGGAATGGTGATATTTATATAACTCTTACCCTTAGACCTTCGAATGACAATTATGCGATCAATGTGTACATTTGTCTAATTCCCACTTTGTATGCCTGCCGCCACCTCAGTGGGGTAAAACGTTGATAGGCGCATAATAAGTGATATGTTAATAAACACAAACAACAAAGACAAACTATGAAAGTATTCAATCAGTTAGTCTCATTTATTTGACATCTGGGTTTGTTACAAAAGGACGTTTACATTATGCACCATGTGACTTGCGTTTGACCAAAAATCGTGTTGACAATTTCAGACCGTGTGTAAACGTTTCTTGTAAGACATCACTACACTGACACCTGTATTTCGCCGTTCAAACAGTGCATAGTACCTAGATAATAGATTTAAACTAATTATTTCATATCATTTTTTTTTATTATTAACATTTTAGTGTGAAATGGATAACAAATGATCATTTTAGGTAAGTTGTACATTTATAAAAATCAGTGTATCAGTTTATGTCTAGGGCAGAGAATCTCTTCGAAAAACCCACACATTAAAAAGTCAAACGCATATGCACGTCGGAAGACGGTTCATTAAAAAAATCCTCTTGCCGTTCGTAGACATGTTTTTAGGTCAGAGAAAACGTAAAGCCACGGCTTCATGTTATAGGAGAGCAAATCCCTGAACTTTTGTGATGCAACAAGCTTTTCTCAGAAATGAGTCTGCAGTCAATAAACAATTTCATCCCTATGTATTTCATTCTTTCGGTGACAGTTGCCTTTAATACTTCAAGAACGTATGATATAAGTTATCTTAATAAAATATTGAGAACCTGTCAGTGTTGTCAATCTGCCAGATATGGCGCGGTACTTTGTGTGACGTCACACACCGGAAATCATTCAAATTTGGGTTGCGAAATACAAAACATATCATTAAAACAAGAGGTCAATGACCTTGAAGCGCTACTGATAGGTTTTGATAGCTAGATCAGCATTCCTGTGAAGTTTCATGAACATCTGTAAAGTAGTTTTAGAGGAGTAGTCGCTACAATTTTTACTATATAACTCTATGTAAACAAAGATGGCCACTGGCAGCCATGTTTAATGTTGAATCAAAATAATTTTCAATAAGGACCGACTTCATGCCATGCTGATCTTTTTAGAAAAAGTCCCATATCAATATCGCTTCTAGTTTTCAAGAAGTAGTTGCTACAAATTTGCTTTTTAAAAATCAATTTAAGCCATAGCGGACATCTTGAATTTTCGGCCGACTTGAAATTTCGCTAGAAGCAACTAGACATCAAGAGCAACATTTATGTTAAGTTTCATAATAATCCTTCAAGTAGTGTCAGAGAAATAGTCGATACAAGTTTTTACTATATAACTGTATGTAAACAAAGATGGCCGCTGGCAGCCATGTTTAATGACGAATAAAAATAATATATTTTTGAAATGGTCCAATATCATCATTTCATGCTGATCATTTCAGAAAAAGTCCCTTAAGTTATAAATATCACTTATACTTTTCAGAAAGTAGTCGCTACAATTAATATTTTTTAAACTATTTTTAGCAGTGGCTGCCTTGAATTTCCGGCAGGCCTGAAAACTTGCTAGGATCAACTAGGTATCAAGAGCAACCTTCCTGTGAAGTTTCATGAAAATCTGTCAAGTAGTTTCAGAGAAGTAGTCGCTACAATATTTTATTATATAACTCTATGTAAACAAAGATGGCCGCTGGCGGCCATGTTTAATGTAGAATCAAAATAATTTTCACCATGAATCAACATCATGTCATGTTGATTATTTTGGATAAAGTCCCATATCAATATCACTTATAGTTTTCAAGTGGTAGTCGCTAAAATCTGGTATTTTCGGCCGGCCTAAAACTTAGATCAGTCAGACATGAAGAACAACATTCCTGTTAAGATTCATGAAAATCCGTCAAGAAGTTTCAGAGGAGTAGTCGCTACAAGTTTTTACTATATAACTCTATGTTAACAAAGCTGGCCGCTGACCGACATGTTTAACGTCGAATCAAAATGATTTTCGACAAGGACCAACGTCATTTCATTTTCAACACATGTAAGGTTATATATGACGGTCGATTTTTTGTGGTGGAGGCCGACCACCCACTTTTCCTGGGTAGAACCAGTACTGCACACCTCCCGCCATGCTGATCATTTTAGGAAAAGTCCCATATCAATATCACTTATAGTTTTCAAGAAGTCGTCGCTACAAACCTTTTTTTTTTATTTTTTTTTGAGCTTTGGCGGCCATCTTGGATTTCACATCAGCGTGATTTCTTTGCTAGGAACAACTAGACATCATTGGCAACATTCCTGTAAAGTTTCATGAAAAAACATCCAGTAGTTTTAGAGGGTTAATCGCCGAAAAAACTATTTACGGGCGGACGGACGGAAGAACGGACGACGGACACCGCACCACGGAATAAGCTCTGGTGATCTTTGATCAGTAGAGCTAACTAGAACATGTTATCATTATTGACGTCAAATTAATGAAATTATACCATTCAGAGGCGGAGCTGTGTCTCAAATGATTTGTAGGCACATTGAATTTAGTGAGCGCTAGTGGGATCATGGGCATGATTCCTAGTACAAAAACAGGATGCAGGTTATGGGTATTTGCGTTAATTAAATGTTTCAAGATGCATAGGCACGTGCAAACAACTGCTAATAAAGGCAGCTACACCATTGCCAATTATTCTCCTCAGACTGTATAAAACGGCAGAGACTTTAGATATCGAATTACAATTACCATTGGATGATCACTTGCCTCAGTTTCAACGTGAACATCGTTCCAACCGTCTCCGCTTGACTGAACCAATATTCTTTACAAACACGATGCTATCATTAATTTCATTCCAAGGGTTAAACACCATATTAATGAGGATATCACCTATTATTTGTCAATATCGTACACGATTCCTTGTGCAAATCATTTGACGTAACCCATGCTATCTGTGATATTGTTAGGGCATTCACTTTGCTTTTCACTTGTAATTTTTGGAACGCAAACACACAACATTATAGAAATATACAAAACCATTATACAAATAATATCGTCTTGAAGTTCATCAAATTCTGCAACTTGTTGAGCCTATAGATAGAGGGTCAATGGCATCATATGTGAACATAAATAACCCTCTAATTGTTAGAGGCTGTGATAAAGAATAGCAGTGAATTAATGTGTTACAATATCACCGCTGAATCTACGGAATATCCAAAGTTTCTGAAATCAATCATGTTGTTTACCAAGTGTGAGAGATTGCTTTACGAGATTTTTTAAACATATATCTTCATTAGTACAGTGCTGTTTTCGCCTTTAAGCATCGTGTGCCAACACTTATCAAACGTTATCGATTTATCCCAATATAACATAATTACAAGTCGATGTTACTAGATATACACTCAAAAGAAATGAAAACGCAACACGCGAATTTCCGCTATATATTGTATATACTGCACACTTAATTCCACATAATATTCCAAAGAAATCCCAAGATAGTTTGTAAAAAAAAAGAGTAGCAGTTAGTTAGAGAAAAGACACAACAGTGATGTTCTGGACGTTTTATTCACAGTACACATTTTTATCAAGAAATTTATAAATGTTGAAGTTCCTCTCTGAAAAAAACAGCCATTTCAGTAATGTATTAAAAGTAAAGGGTTTGCACAATGTTGCATCCTAAGTTTGCTCACATGCTTGAACCAAACGCGTACTCGGTCAATAATGAAACTTTGAAGGAATACTAATAGCTGTGTTATGTGTTGTTTTAGTATTTTTCTCGGAAAGGAAAGGTCTAACGTAGCCACGTACCATTCGATTAACAGCAGCATATTACACATTCAATATATAGCAAAATTTCCCGTGTTGCGTTTTCAAATCTCTTACGTGTGTAAGACTGCGCAGGTAATGCCAGAGAAATTAATACAAATTGAAACATACTTGTATTACTTTTTATGTAATCGTATCCATTCAATGCGATAGCCGTTTATTCAAATGAATGCCTTTACTACTAGGTAAATAATGGTGGTATACACATACTGCGTAAATAAACCGTTTGTTGTTGTGTGGTATTTGTTTCCAGCCTATGTCATCGCAAATGAAGTATTATAAAATGTTATATCACCAGATAAAATGCAATAATTACACTTATTTCATGACAAACCGATTCGATTACAACGATCCTTAATTTTAAAATTCAATATTTATATCACACTTGTATTTAAGCTTCCCGATGTTAACAATAGTATGTTCACATAAACGTTGGCTTGTTCATGGTCGCCATGAGTTTTATGACCCAGTTGTATTTATGGACGATAATTTGCAGGGTCAAATCATGGTGGCAAAATATATCATGTCCCACAAGTTCCTGCTTTGGAAATTGTGTTGTTGTCTTGACTTAATGTAATAAATTATCCCCACTTAATCAACGAACATTTAAAAATAGTATCGTTTGTCTGTTTGCATGGTGTTTAACATTCTTCCGGAAATGTTAGGCTATTTAAAATGGTCGATTTTCAGAAATGAAGGCAGATCACCTACTTATTCCTGGCTAGAACCAGTACTGTATACCTCCCGCTATCCACAAGAGTCGATACTATCTAACTTACAAATCGAGCTCCTAGGGGATTCGAACCCGCAGAGGTGAGAAGCGAGATTGTTTTAAACGCAGCGTCTTTACACTCTCGACTACGAGAACCGGATGGAACCTCACGTTCGATGTGTACGTTCTAAAGCACGTTATAATGGTGTGTTTTTTGTATTTCGATCGATACCTATACTTTCTCCGGGTGGCATCCAGTCCCTTATTATTATAAGACATATACATATTCTCGTGGACTTGTTGTTGTTTAAATATTGCAACATCCTTTATGACGGCAAAAATAGATAGAAAGGTCGAACGGGTAACATTGCTGTACATGCTCATTTTTTAAATAGTAGAAATGATTGTGGTTTTTAATTTAATAAATGCATCAATATAAAGAATATTAAAAGATCGGACAGGGAAAGTAGCATTCATGGAGGACAGTCAACCACAAAACACAGAAACAAACACGCAAACAGACAAGGCAAAAGTAATATTTATAAATGCAAACGACATCACAAACACAAATGGGTTGACAATAGTGCTACCGCTTGGAACGGTCAGTGGCAAAGTAGGCCACTGGGGTTTTAAACCGGTTCTAGAGTGTACCAAACCTCACACTTACCCTACTGTCATCCCATTAAAACAGGACAGTATAAATAAAGAAATCCCCGACATGATCCAATCTCTAACCAACAAGGCAGCATCAATAGGCAATATAAGTAAAACAGTCTATTATATAAACAGCGACTTTTAATTTTGTTTTATTTCAAACCTACATATACAGGTGTTACATCGGCAGTATCAACAGTAACTCAGATTCAGGAGTGTTGAGAAAACAACACATGTTGCCATACAGTTTGTATTGGCTGAATATATTTGTCTTAAGCAAACACATTTCTCATAGGACACATTCAATAATTTATCGGATGAATGGCACGTATGTAATTTGATCTAGACTGAGCAATGTGTATGCAGCAACATGCATGGCTGTTGTTCATAATGTCAATAAAACCACGTTTTGGATAGAAAAGTATTGTGCATTGTCAGGCGTCCTGTCAAACAAGCTAGGCATTTTAATATACGGTTCTTGTCCCACGTGTTTCAAATATATTAATTAGCAAATAATTTAGCATTGCTTCAGATACTTAAATATTATTTCCATTTCAATGGTTTAACAGGCAGTGTTCCTTGATGGGTTATACAACTGTATATACATCAACGAAATATATTGGAATATATGTTTAGGGATTGTATGTTCAAACATACTTATTTGTCTAGTTGTTATTTTAAATAAAATTAGCAAATTTCACTTTTACAAATATTACACGTAAAGAATCAGTGCAAAGTAAATACATCGAGAACTAACTAGCGTTTCTTGATTGAATTATTGTTTTATTGATATATATGTTAGCAAGAATAATTATTTCATCAGTTTTATTTCATTGAATTGTTCTCAGTAGTGTTTATTATCTAGACTGCATGGCCTAGGAGTAGCGCCTTGACTTGAGCTCAATACCAGGTCGGGTAGTACCGCATTTTTTCAAAAACATGGTACTAGTATTCACATGCTTGACGTTCGACATCATTATATGTATAAAGGGTAGTTGTAGTACTTATCAGCCCCATGTCAGTATCATGATATGTGTCTACGGCATGGTATTCCAGTGAGGCAGCACTAGACATCGGAGCATTTAGCTCACCGATGCAAGTTGTCACCGCTGTGATTAGACTTTTTGTTCAGTGCGACATTCACAAACACACGCGCACGCACGCACATACATACATACTTTGTAGACGGCACAGGTTGATGTACATTTTTCAAACTAATGAGTTGGGTAAACTATCAGTGGATCTTAATATAGATCCGGTGCGTAAACACAATTTAAATGACTCAGATAAGTGCTTGCTGCGTTGCTATTTATTTCTAAACATGCATTTAGAAATGTTTGTGTTAATAAAATATGTATCCGGTTAGAGAGGTAGCATATATTATATTTCACTGTTTACTTCAACATTAAAATATTTTAAGCAGCATTCTTTGTTCATAATTTATCAACCATCCAAACATTTTTCCTCGAAAATTAATAATAACAGTAAATACAAAAGGAATTAAAAAAAATTACAGAACTCAGTCCGCGAAAAAACACGTTTAAAAACAGCAGAATAGACGGATCAATAGAATACAAGTATTAGAAAACAAAAACATTAAACGGGTTGACACGATGACACGTCCTGGAACAGCCAATGGCAAAAAGGTCGTTGGGTATTTTAATCAGGTTCTAGGTTGCACAAATCCCTCAGGCTTATCCGATTGCCATCCCAATAAAACTGGGCAGTGTAAATAAAGTAATCCCCGTCAGGCTATATCCTCTAAGAAACAAGGCCACATTAACAAGATTTATATAACACAAAGTTGATCATGTATATATAACCAAAAACCTAGAAAACCTAGAAAGCCATACAATGGTCATCTAGTACTCAGTGACATACCCGAAGCCAGATCATCAAGAGAATAAACCATAACGGGCACGTCATGACGACGTGACAATATTGAAGACAAACATTAAACGTTACCATCCCTTTCAAGATCTAAGTGAACGTTAATATACTGAAAGGAAAAAGAAACGCGACACGGGAATTTCCGCTATATTGTATGTACAATATGCTGCTTTTAATCGAATGGCACATGGCTAAGTAAGATATTTCCTTTCGGAAAAATACTAAAACAACATGTAACACAACAAATAGTATTCCTGCAGTTTCATTATTGGCAGAGTACGCGTTTCGCGCAAACTTAGGATGCACCATTTTGCAAACTCTTTACGTTAAATACAATACTGAACTGGCTCAATATTTCAAAGAAGAATTTCAACATTTATGAATTTCTTGTTACAACTATGATTAAAACGTCTACAACATCACAGTTGTGTCCTTTCTCTAACTAAAAGCAACATTTGTTTTACAAAACATCTTGGGATTACCTTGGAATATATATGGAATTAAGTGTGCACTATATACAATATATAGCGGAATTTTTAGTGTAGCGTTTCTTTTTCCTTTCAGTATCTACAATCTGTCGCGGTATCACACAATCAATGGTGAACTGTAAATAGGCCAACTACAAAAGTCTACAACTATTGAAAATTCGATCGAAGCACCACTTGCTTAAATAATGCGTTTAGTTCAAATCTTGGAAATAAATTTATAAACATTTTATGTGTAAGAAAATAATGTTAATCATGCAATGCAAATCTTAATCGCTATTATTGGAGTTTCGAAAGATATTTCACCAAATGCGTTTATTTGCATATCTAACTTGCTGTCGTCTAGGGATGCTTGCTTTTCAAATTCAATTATTTAGTGTTTAAGTAATGCATGCATCTGTTATATTGTTATATGATGTCTATAGTTAACATTGTACGACTCTTACATGGTGAAAACACAGTAATATCTTTGCATTACAAAGCATATATTGTGAAACCATTGACTATCGTCTTTTTAACTTAGGATAAGTCATATTCATTTAGAGATTTCGGAAAAGAACGTGTCTTAATTAGTATATAGTGTATATTGTTTATACTTTTAAACAATAAAACTGTATGTAGTCTGCAGTGCCACATATCAACAAATGGCAACCTTCCCGAAATTATCTGAAATCTTAATATGATCAATGAAAAAAATCATTTACGAGTCTATCAGTATGATATTATGACTTTCTGCAATAATTCTCATGAACTTAAAATCATATTCACATTAAAATTGCATTGCTAAATTGAATAGATAGAAGGATAATTGTATATGGGAATTGAAATTTGCACACTTATCTTTATGGCGATTTAAATGCCATAGCTAAGATATAGAGATACAGATTAGATATATAATTATTTTAGAAGTGGTATTTAAAACAAATGTAATCTATGTTACGTCTATTTAACTGCAGGTTTTCGTGTTTAAATGTTCTACCTCCATCTTTACCTTGGTGATTATGGATATGATATTAACACCAACAATTGCAAAGTTGTATAGAAGTTTCTCATAACGACATGTACAAGTGTACTATAAATGATGCTGTTTGGCAGGAAGCTAAATTGTACGTATTACATGTAGCAATATAACCCATTCCTGCATTGCTTCAGCAGTGCTTTGTGACGGCCGTAAAATGTTGCTCGACTAAAAAAAGTATTGTTATTACCTATTGGTCCTTTGGGATCATCAAGCCCACTCTTTGTGGATTTAAAGTAAAATATCGCTTAATCCGGTGCTAGGACGCGTAAGAGGTGTTGCACACTAAATTATCTCTCATGAGCAGACTTCGAGGTCTTAGTGCGAGACTTGTAATTTGCTTTTTTATGTACTGATAAAAATAAGTTTAATATGGCGGGGATTTCCTTCTGTCTGTTCAATTTAGCAATTCGTGGCGGGGATTTCTTTATTTACACTGTCCTGTTTTAATGGGATGACAGTAGGGTAAGTGTGAGGTTTGGTGCACCCTAGAACCGGTTTAATCCCCCAGTGGCCTACTTTGCCACTGACCGTTCCAAGGCGGTAGCCCTATTGTCAACCCTTTTGTGTTTGTGATGTCGTTTGTATTTATTATTACTTTTGCCTTCTTGTTTGTCTGTTTGCGTGTTTGTTTCTGTGTTTTGTGGTTGACTGTCCTCCTTGAATGCGACTTTCCCAGTCCGATCTTTTTATATTCCTTTATGTTTTCAGTATAGTTACACTAGTTCCCCACTTACATCTCAGTAGTTTATTCCCAATAATCAAAGACAGAGTAAATAAATATATCTCAGCCAGGTTTCATATGTTAGATGTTCGTTTATCTAGTTAGTGGGAATGAAGTGACAAAGCCAAATATATTCATTATTGAGAATTCTTAAAAACACTTGACAAATGTGTAAGAATTACCAAAATCGGATAATAAACAATGAACATATGATCAATTGAATGTTGCTCTGAAAAGGATATGGGAGCCGCCATTTTGGGAAATTTGACGTCATAGTTCTAAATTACCATATATGGCATATTGGTAAATATCATTTAAAACAAAGATAATCACTTCAAATGAATCAAAATCCTTCACTGGCCATATAATGCTTTATAACAATTTAGTATTCTTATTTTTCATATCGTTGCTATGATGTTTCCCTACAAGCAAATTAATTAATATATTTATAAATGTTCCACATGATTTAATTAGTAATTTAGAACAGTGATGTCAATATACGTAGTTCTCATAATGCTTGCTTCCATATCCGTTTTAAAAGAACCTTCAACTTATCATATCTTCTTTATTTATCTTCTTATTTTGATAATTCTATCACTTGTTTGTGTGTGTTGCTTCCAAGCCATCACCTTGTCAATATTTAAGCTACAAAGTCTATATTTTACCTGTTAGCTCCATTGAAACTCACAGTAGGATAAGTCTTACGCCTTAAAACGTAGTAGTGTGATATATATTTTTAATAATTGCTGACAGATATGTTTATTGTTGTTGCAATTGTTGAACAGAGTCTGCAATTGGATGTGCAGTTATTAGATGACATTGCCACCGAAATATGTCAGTTTTATGGGTGTTGAAGAAGAGTAGGAATTCTGGCCCAAACTCTGGAGTTAAAGGCAAAAAATAGTGCATTGGAGGGCATCACTCAAATAAAACAAAAACTGGTCAACATATCAGATTTTGTACACATTACGTGGTCTGAGTATTAATTTTCATACCCCATGCAACCCCTTCTCCAAGAAGCGAAAACGGGGTTGGCTTGGGTATGATATAAACCCTTAATTTCGGCTCAGAAATGATTGCATATTGTAAATTAAAACACTTAGGAGGTCATTTTAAACTGGTAATCGCATTTTTTCAGTAAAACATGCGTTTAAACGCTTAATTGACTTAAGGCTGGACCACGTAATGAGTTTTGTGGCAAATGACTTGGTTACATAAAAGGGTAACTTTTAGCTTGGAAACTTCCTTTTCGGAGTGGCCCTGTAAAATGTATTCATAAAGACCAACACAGTAAAAATGCACTGTGTAGTGAGACCTATACATGCATAAGCAAGAAATCAATGCGTAAAATATAACATTTTTTATTAAGCCTTCGTATTTGTTTTGCAATTGTTCTTTATTACACAAAGGCATAATCACTTGACCATTGACATGTACTGATGCATTGTAGCATTTCTGACACTAAATATACAATATTTAGGTCAGATACCACTATTGGTTTGGGGCTTCTGAATGGTTGAAAAAGTATAGGGTCTATTAGAGCATATAGTGAGATTGTAAGGTAAATTTTGATTGGATTAAATCACCCAAATCATAACAAATCCCCTTTAGACATCTAAATAAAATATTTCCAGCATAAACATAGGATATGTTGACTGCATTTTTATTTGTGTAATTGAGTCTCTAAGATAGTTCTTTAAAATAAGTTAGGTTGTTTCATCAGTTCGGATATAAGAATAGGGGTTGTAAGCCGAAAGGCTATAATGGAGGGCTATTGGAAATGCAATAGTGGTATCTGACCATTAAGCAATAATTAGCACATACACGCGCACAAGAGAGACAACTGTTATTGTCCTATGCATTACAATACTACATGTGCAGAAGTACGATGTGAACTACTCGATGTCTATAAAGTAAATGATGTTCTTCATAAAATGTGATCACTTATTTGCAGGGTGTAATACTCAACGACTGGCTTTGGATATTCCAGCATATAACAGCTATGGATTTACCAAGGGTGCTTTTTAATTTTGCTAAGTATATGTTTTGTAGTGGGCAATGTGATAACCCACAAGGGTCAGTGGTTTGTTGTAGTTGCAGAAAGTGAATGGATCATAAGCTTGTAGTGTAAGTTATGAGATGGTTAGTTTGATGTTTTCCAACAAGTCTTTTTTTGTGTATTTGAATACATGATTGAGTTAGGGAACGATGACATTAATACTATACTTGATTTGTAGGTGTTATGTTATCTAACAGATGGTTCCAATAATATTTTTTCTGAGAGTAAACAAGATTGAATGAGTGGATAAATCAAATATATTAACAGTTGTATACATAGAAAATGTTGTTATAAAATGTGCGTAATTACTCTGTACAATATGAGACTTTATGTTACTTTCGATTGTAAAAGAAATGATGACATATTCTCTACAAACAGTAACTACACTCGCTATTTATTCGAACTCAAAACCTACTTCATAACAGTTCTCAGCTTTAAAATAATAGATGCTTTTGAATTCTAGCTCAGTAATGATTCATTTTCAAAATGTTTGTAAAAAGACAATACCATATGCTATTCGCCGATCATCATCGATAAGCACAGACATATTATCTGTATGACCATTACATGAGGGAATATAATTGAGAGTAAACACACTGGTAAAATTGGTCAATATCTTTTGAACAATTTCCTAGCAGATTACTCTCATCATTAATTCCCATGGGTAAGGTGTCTGCGAGTATTTTTTATCCACTTCGACTCGACAATACGTCTAGCTATAATTATTTTAATGATGTTAGTGGCATCCGTATCATACATTATATATACCACCGGCGAAACAAACTATGACCTGGCTGACGAATAAAATAAGTCTTGTTTTTGGAAAATCGGTCATTCAGGACCCTAGATAATAACATGTAAATTCGATACGTAATATGCTTTTAAAAACAAAACAACCATTTTTGAAAATGTGCATGCTTGGCTTTGTTTGTATGGTGTTTTACGTAATTTTCAACACATGTAAGGTCATATATAATGTCGGTCGATTTTTGTTGTGGTGGACGCAGACCACCCACTGTTTATGGGTTGAACCAGTACTGTACACCTCCCGCCATCCATAAGGCACAACACTTCCTCACTTATAAGTCGAGCTCCCAGTGGGATTTGAACCCGCAGCGGTGAGAGGCGAGAAGTTTGCATGCAAATATATCAAGACAGATTAAATGCCATATCATAGGATCTCACAGAAATTTACAAAAACAATTGATAGTAGAAATTTATTGAAATCGGTAAAGTATATTTCAAAGGTTATGGTTAGTTAAAAAAAGCAGTTTCAGCATACTGAGAAATGAGACGATGAAGTCGTCGAAAATATATTTCATTTGAAAAACCTTGATTATAAGGCATTTTACATGTTTTATGAAGCGAACATATGTTGTGTTGTCATGAATAGTATATTTTATGTCACCTCGAAATGATTTAACTGTAATAGTTTCACCCATGCTTGAATTTCGTATTCTCGAGCATATAAGGTGTTCTCACGAATATAAACTATTTTATTCAGTCCGAAACTAGACATATTTCTATTTAGTGTTAATGTGTTCCTTATTATGTTTAATTTATAACATCACTCCGGGATATTATGTTTGCTATGTTTCTAGACAGCAATAAAGCTATGTCTGGGGGAGATAGTGTCCAAGGTGACATTTCTCGTCTTACTGTAAAAATGTTGATTAAATGAATTCTCCATGGGGAGTTCAGTTTCGTTTGTATTTATTTCAGTATATATTTGCTCTATGATGTTATTTACTGGGTCGATTTCTTTCTTAGTTGAACCCTCGTCCAGAACCGATGCTAATGACTAGGGAAAACTAGTTTCGTTGGCAGATAGGTCAAAACTTACTGTGTTTGCAAAGGTTCCTTATGACATCCATGTTGCTGTTGTTGTTGTTTTTTTTGCTTTTCGCTCAAACATTCCATGTGTTTCCTTTTTACCAATGTCCAGCTGTCATCGGCGGCCGGTTGTCTAATAATGATGGTATGTGTTTACAGTTGTTAATGAGCTATATAACGATGCATGCTGCTAACAACAAAGATCGTTTTTTAGATCATTTTAGAGACTCATGCTTCTTGTGAACAGAATCAAATACAACGTAGTCTGCTCGTTTAGTCTCTTAATGGTGCTACTTGCCGCTTTTATTGATATTATCACTGGCGTTCGTTTAGAGTTGTGTGTTTTTCTTTTTTTATAATAGTATTCCGTGCTACGATCCATTAGCGTCATTTTGGTGAAAAAAAGCCAACGATTATCCTAAAGGACTTTAATGTCAAAAATAAAGCGACTGGGTTCACACAAACGGATGTAAGGTATGTAGCATACTATATTGCCTTCTATGAACAGTCAGCATACAACTGAGTCTTCTTGTTTCTCTTCCGTTTCTTTTCGTTGGTATGTGGACTGTTGTCCTTCATTGCTACCTTAGATGATCGATAATTTTCATTTCACATGTGTTGAACACAAGCAAAAGAAGTGCTCTATATAACCACTGCTGCCAGCTAAATTCCATTCGTTTATTTCGTCCATTGCTGTCTCGCTTAGCATGCTTAGGGAAACGCCTTTTGTTAGACACAGGGACTATACGCCGCTGACCATGGAATGGTGTGAAATTACCGCATTGAAGGTTCCTTGTTCACCGTCATTTGCATATCATCTTCGGGATGGCTCAAATGTATATTCTGTTGGCATTTTAAATACTGAGTTCTGCTCAACCTAGGGCTAGAGGGCATGAACGTTAGCAAGCACTTTTCACTACCGTTATTGAACAAATCTCAATCAAACCGAGACTGAAATATATTTTGTATTTATCGTGTTCGACGATATTCAAATTTCTCCTTGCATACTTTTTCTAAAATAATCTAATGTATGTGCATCAAGCTAAAGCAAAATCAGCTTGTTTGTTCTAACGCTAGTGTAGAATTACCAAATTGCTTAGCGTATTAGCAATCATGTAGATTTATTTTTATAATTTCAATTTCGTGTATTATTAACTTCTACCTTACGTTTAAGGAAACTCAATATATGTGACCTTTTAATTGCGATTACATAGGGTCCATGCAGATAAGTTATACGAGTGTTATATTTAGCACCAGGTTGTCCAATACTAATATCTTTGCGTCGTATGTCTAAAACTGTCCATTAACTGGTTTTCAATTTCCGTCTCAATATATCGCTAAGAGAATAAGTGCAATATCAATCAGTTTCTAGATCCAGGAGATTATAAGAACTTCCCAATACGTATATAAGCTTTTTCTAAGTAAGTCAGATTGTACAACATTCGACTGTATTTTCTGTAATTCACATGTTCAACTAGTAAAGACAAAACGTTATTGGCAGTCTAATATCCGTATTAATATAGTAACCACGTTCTGTGCATTTTGTTACGCAATATGTGTCACATTTGGCATTTAGAATTAGAATTTCTTAAATGATGCTCTTCTGAAAATGTCAGCGATGTACTTTTTGTGCAAGCTTGTATAGGTGAGTAACTATGAAATAAAAAAGATTGATTCATTGCCAAGCTAATTATTATTATATTTTTTAAGGTAATGGAACATTAATTATTTGTGTAGGAATTCCCCAGGGAATTGAGCATATTACAATTAAAAAATATAGATAAGAAAAAACGTTTACAGTTTCACCGACCATGCTAACTACAAGTATAATTGATGGTAATTGTACGTGTTTTTTGCAGCGAAGATTCGTTACATTGTTAAAGAATCCACTGGATCAAAGTGATAGTGATGTAAAGCGGAGAACATAACAAGTACATAAACTACCAAAAGGTAAATGTATAACAAATAGAGCATAGGTTTAACATTTTCAGAGATCCAATAATTTTTTTAAGTGGGAGACCTTGTCGTTTTAAACATGCATTACTACAAAATCCCTGAACCATTATTATATATAGCTAATAAAAAAACATGGTGTTCGTCAATCAAACATATAGCCTAGATTAATTGCTCTTTTTTAAAAAATGTTCTCTCATGTATGATGATCGAACTATTCAGTCGAGAACATGTAGAAACAACAAATTAGCTCCGATCATAAATGGTTGTTGTCCATCGCATCTTAAACCCCTGTCACACTAGGGCCGCGTTCTCACGGCGTCCAACAAAAATGCAGAACGCCGAGGTGCGCGCAGTACGATCGCAAGCATCGCCGCAGCAACGCAGTGGCATCGCCAGTAGACGCATTGGGATCGCATAGAACGCCAAGCGACGGCGCGCACTTTGAGCATGCGCAAAACAAACGCCGTCGCTCGGCGTTCTGATAAGAGCGCAGTGGGGTCGCCGTAAGGTCGCCATAGCAGCGCAGTAATGCTCCTATAACGCCACAGGAGCTCCGCGGGCGCGCACAGAGGTCGCAGTGCGAACGCTGTGGTTGTCGGTGGCGCTTGCACGGAGATTGTACGGCGTTCTCTGAGATGTCACTGCGTCTCTACCGCGCTTATACGGCGCGTCTTCGGCGCTTATACGGAGTGTAATTTATTTTACTGCGCTCTTTCAAAGACTGTACGGAGCTGTCACGGCGATCATTGCGCTCCCAAGTCGCTTCTACCGCGTCCATCGGCGTTTGCATGACAAAAATGAACAAAATAGTATAAATGAATAAAATATGCAAATAAACATTCCTTTCACCATCCTGCCTTCTTTCCCTTTCCATCTCTTTTTGCGGGCATGGTTTCAACTGTTCGAGAACAAACAAACAACTAATGAAGATGTGTGATACACTTCGTGTAGTGCAAACGAACGTCTTCAACACGCCGTCAGCGCAGTGTGAGCGCCGTGGAAGCGCAGTGCACGCAGTGGAAGCGCCGTGAGAGCGCAGACAATCGCCAACAAGAACTCCGTAGGAACGCGATAGAACGCCATGGGAGCTCCGTAGCAACGCCTTGGTCGCTGTGAGGACGCCGTGATATCTCCATCTTCACGAAAAATATCAGATTTTTCTTGCGATCTCACAGCGTTCTGGAAAATTAAACAACGCCGTGCCAACGCAGTGGAAACGCGCTATAGTGTGACAGGGCCATTAGATTATCACATACCATGACTTTTTTCTCGTAATACACTAGTGTATTACAGATGCAAATGAGGACCGAATCACTGTTTGTATACAGTAAAACATGTAATTCCAATTGTTTGCATAGTATATCATACAATACGTTCAGGCACCTTAGCTGTTTATCACTATTTGAAATCTTACTTCATAAACAACGCATGTTAAATTAGTAACGTTACATTTGGTTTAAGGTGTCGCATTATTTGTAGGGCGAACGCATTCACAGCCGCGTAACTTAGTGACATCATGTAAACAACAAAACGACGTCATGATTTCTCTTGCACATTGCAGGGGTATATAAGGTATATTGACAACAATAAAGTGCATTACGTGGTCCGAGTGTTAACTTATATACCCCATCCAACTCCTTCTCCAAGAAGCGAACACGGTATTGGCTGGGGTATGAAATAAAACCCGACTTTCGGCTTAAAAAGTTTGCATATTGTAAAATGAATACAATTTATAGGTAAACCGGTTATCGCATTTTATCAGTAAAACATGTTTTTAAATGTTTTTTATTGTCGAAGTATACGTTATAAAATTGTGCAAATATGAAATTAAGGCGGGACCATGTAATGGAAACAATCACGTCGTAGGTGTGTTATGTGATAAACAAAATCTTACACTCGCGACTGTAACGGTATTAGTGACTTTAATAGACTCGTTGGATAAAAAAGATAGGACACTCGTCCTCGAATTTATCATTTTATCCAACTCGTTTATTAAAATACATTATACACAGTCACTTATGTAAGATCCTCTATATATGTTCTAATGTTGCTACATTAATAGACAAAATAAGAATAACGTAAAGATGATCATGTATATATTAGTGTCTCAGGTTTATAGGAATATAAAAAAACAATAGAACGTCACAAAAAATGTACTCACTGACTTAGCAGAAGCCAGAGCAACTAGAGATTAAACTACTAAAGGCACTACAAAACAAGATTAAAGACACACATCAAACGTTACCGTCCTTTATGTATTTAAATAGATGACATCATTGAGTCAACTCTGTCCAGTTATTGCGCAATCGATCAAAGAGGAAAGCATAATTACGAACTGTAGATGGGTCAAGCGCTAAACATGCAGTGCGTTGAAAGATGATAGGGTCACAATCTGTTTCGCAGAACCCTTCTTGAATTACATTAATATTTTAAAAATAGATCAGAATTACGATAACAACATTTTGCTAACTTCAAAGGTGTTTTCAACGTTCATGGTAACTGTAGCCCCGAAAGAATAGCCTTTTAGTTACACAATGACTATATATAAATAACCTTTTTAATTATACAAAGGCTATATATACATGCTAGAGTCCTCAACTTGAATAAAAACCATTAAGTGGTCCCGTCTTAACTCCATTAAGGGATAGGAATGCTTATATTAGAAGGATTTTATAACGAATATTTCGACAATAAAACATGTTTGAAAACAATATTTTACGGAAAAAATGCAATAACCTATTTAAAATTACTTAATAAACATGATAATTGTTTTAATTTTACAATATGCAAACTTTTAAAGCCAAAATTAAGGTTTTATTTCATACCCCAGCCAACCCCATTTTCGCTTCTTTGAGAAGGGGTTGCATGGGGTATGAAGGTTAATAATCGGACCACGTAATGTCTAGAAAAACAAATACGTTGAGAAACATAGACGCCATATGAAGTTGCTCGTGGAACATTCCCGTCTAAGTGGGAATCATACTGTGCTTCTGTTTTATATAAAATGTCCAAATTTTGCTATAAAACATTGTTTTATTGTTTGGGCTTATTGAATCGGTTTGTTCTGGAAAACGTGGACAGTATGCTTCTTGTTTTATTGTAGTATACAGCATAAGTTGTAATTTGGAGCTTTCATGCTTTTGTATGATCGGTTCACAGTTTGCTATCGATTCATACTTAAGAAATAGAACATCGTTTACTGTGAATTATCGTTTAATATATCACGGTTTGGAGTTCAATTGTAAACAATACTTTCACGAGCCCGAAGAGCGAGTGAAATTATTGTTTACAATTGAACGACAAACCGTGATATATTATAGATAATTCACCGTAAACGATGTTCTATTTCTATTCTAATACCCCTAAAATGTGAAAATAACGCACACATCTGAAATCTTTCGCATTGCTTTGCTTGCTTTTATTGCTCTAACGTTGCATACGTTACAATGCGCAATGCGCAATGTGCAATGCTATTTCTCTTAACATTGCAAAAATTACAGTAATATATCGTTCAATATTATACAATTATGGACTTTTCAGCTGTTATACATGATGTGATATGCACCAAAAAAATCATTATTGACCGAGGCGATAGCCGAGGTCAATAATGATTTTTTGGTACATATCAACATCATGTATAACAGCTGAAAAGTCCATAACTGTTTTATTATATAACCCTCAATTTGAATTTGACAGTTTATAACAATTAAACAATAGATTTTTTCAATAATATCACATCTCGGGACAGTTTTATAAAACTGGTCAATA
>JAWPHD010021980.1:0-26579 GCA_037043455.1 Cyrtodaria siliqua
TGTACTATAAAATGTACGTCAATAATTCTGAACTATTATGTTATTTTGCTTACATTGAAGTTCAGGAATCTCTAAGCCTACAAGCCATCTTTTAATGTGATCGACAGCTATGAAATTGGACTTGCCTTAAGAGATCTTAAAGCTACAGTCGATTACCCTTGATTTGCGGGACAATAAGCTACACTGGAAACACAATCATTTGTGCATTAGGTTAAATTGGTTGATCTATAACTAGCAATACAAGCTGCTCAAATGCGTTCGTCTTCTGGGCCAATGTATTTGCCTATTATCATGGTTATATAAATATGACATTCATGATGAGAGGGTGATAGAAAGAATTTTTACCCTGAGGATAATCAATATCCAAAGGGTTAAAACCCTTACTATCACCCTTTCATGAATGTGATATTTATTTTATTATACCAAAAACCCTTAAAGGGACACTGTCCGTAATTAAGCAGATATTGAGCATAACCAAATAACTGTCTGACTTTTATTCACTGAAATGTATACCTGGAAACGTAAGGATAGACCCTAAGAAGTATGTAGGAATACATTCGTGAGTTTGAAAAAAAAGTTTTAATTATCATATGTAAATTAAGTGGGACCCACAATATTTACCTTTTATGCGATCACGTGACTTCCATTAGCGAATTAGGTTTTCACCATAGTATGTATTGCGTAATATGTATAGCCCGCTTAGTTCAGTTGGAAGCGCTGTCCGACTACTTTACGCTCACACACACTATTAACATGTCGCCAATCGATAGCTGATATTTAACAGTCAACATGATTCACGGGTTTTTTGATATACTATAAGTATCCGATATGGCATATGTTAAAACATCTAAATACAAGTCTCAACACTGTACATTGAATAGAGCCCTATTAATTGGAGTTACTGACCGAATTTTGTGGAGTAATTGTTACCTCCAACTTCAAGAGTAGCGGAGGTACAGATACTGCTCATGAACGCAATTATAATGCTAACATGTCTAAGGGCTTCATTTGTACGCAGTTTCTTCTCCGTGTCAAATCTTTAACAAATAAATGTAAGTTTATCAGTAGTTTCTGATAGGAGTATATATATAATCAAACATAGGAGGACTTAGAGCATGACCGTGTTTGCCAGCTGTTAAAGGTATATAAGAACGTGAAGAGATGAGTTTGACAAAAAAAAACACGACAAAATCTGTCTCTGCAAGACGTAGTGCAGTTGTTGTATGCTAACATGCGTGGTGATATTTCAGTCCGAAATATGTAGTTGAATATATATTCAAGCCACAGTGCATTCGTATGCTAACGTGGTGTGGTGATATCTGCAAGACGCAGATTAGTTAATGTATACTAACGTACGGTGATGATATTTTCAAGCCGCTGTGCAGATATTGAATGCCAACTTGTGATGATATCTTCAAGCCGCAGTGCAGTAGTTGTATGTGTAGGAGGCCATGGTGTCCGCACCGGCCATGATGTCCGCGGATAACATGGCCTAGGCATAGGAGGGCATTTCGATGCGGTCAGGTTCCTGAACTCCTATTACAATTCCCTTATCTCTGTGGCGGCCCTAAATAATTAAAATATATTGATGAGCCGTTAAACCATATTCAATTCATTTCAGTTTCTTTATTTAGTCATTATTTGACCACTCACTAAGTTATAATACCACTTTCTATTCTCGCGGGGGCCGTTTGGAATAACCTATACTGTGTTAATAAGCCGTTAAACAAGATTCAGTTCAATTCAATTCAGTTTCCTTATTTAATCATTATTTCATCACTCAGTAAGTTATAATACCGCTTTCCATTCTCTCTGGGAAGGCTCTGAAAAACCTATAATGTGTTGATGAGCCGTTAAACAAGATTCAATTCAATTTACTTATTTAGTCAATATTTCAACACTCAAAAAGTTATGATACAACATTGCCCTTTCTCTGTGATAGCTCTAAATAACCTGTGACGTAAAGCCTTTGAACAATATTCAATTCAACTCAATTTACCCGCACTCAATAAGTTCTCCTGATTTAATAATTATTTCACCATTCACTAAGTTATAATACCACCTTCAACTTTCGCTGGGGCGGCTCTAAATAATCTATAATGTCTTCATGAGCCGTTGAACAATATTCAATTCAATTCAATACCCCCTCCCACACACACATTTATTAAGTTATAAGACACATTCAACGTTCTCTGGGGCGGCTCAAAATAACCTATATTGTCTTCATGAGCCGTTGAACAATATTCAATTCAATTTCCCCCACTCACTAAGTTAGAATACATCTTCAACGTTTTCTCTGGCGGCTCTAAATAACCTATATTACAATGTATTGATGAGCCGTTAAAAATGATTCAATTCAATTCAATTTACTCGCTCAGTCATAATTTCTCCACCCATTATGCTATAACACTACCTAACACTCGATCACAAAACTTTGAGACGCCCCCTGCGGACACCATGGCCACCTACGTCTAGGCTCTGATATCCGCGGAAACCATGGCCGGTGCGGCCACCATGACCTCCTACAGTATTTCTATCCTTAATGCAGTTGTTAAATGTGAACGTACGATGAAGATATATTCAAGACGCAGTGCAGTTGTATGCTAACGTACGGTGATGATATCCGCAAGACGCAGTGATGTTGATGTATAAATCGCACACTGGAATTATATTCGTAATGCAGTTGGTGAATGCTTACGTGTGGTTATGATACGTTCAAGCCACAGTGCAGTAATTGAATGGTAATAATCGATGATAATATCTTCACGTCTCAGTGCAGTTAAGACGGAATGCAGTTGTTGTATGTTAACGTGCGGTGATGATATATTCAAGCCACGATGCATTGGCTAACGCGCGATGGTGAGGTATACAATCGCAGACACGTGTTATAATTATATGTCGTATGTTAAAGTCAATCGATCATTGTCATTACTATGCATTTTTATTAAAACATTGATTGTTTGTTTGTAAATACTTTTATCTTCATATGTTTACATTCATTTTTAATTACTACTTTATTCTTTCATAGGTTTTTGCGAACAATATGCCATATTTATGTGTCGAATTGCCGTAAATACAAAACTTTATCAGTATCATAATAATAGTTTTCAAAAACCAGTCAGTGGGGATTAGTTACATCAGAGTTATGTTTATTGATTTTTTAAACAATTCTGTATTTTTGCTTTGTTAAAACTCTAGCTCTTTCATTTTAATCTGCTTTAGACGCATCGTTGGCAGTAGGTTAATATCATTAAAAACTCGAACAAGTTTGAAAACCAACAAGATCCGAATAGTAACATTCATCATTAGTGGTAATATATACTACTCAAAGTTTGCTAAGCACCAATATTCGACATTTTAAGGTGGCTGGTTTTACCAACAGTATAAAACTGAACAATTAATTATTTTTTAAGATTACTTTATTTGAAATGCATTATTTTATTCTCAGAAAATTATAAGAAAACAATTTATTGTGTATTGTTGGATGTCACCCTACACAATACAGTTTCGCGCGGTATTTGGGGTGAAAGTGCGAAAACAGTTCGATGCTTAGCAAACTCTGAGTTGTTAAATATATAGCTACCTCATTTTTTATCTGACATTTATAAAATTTCGTCAGAGTTTGAATAAACTTTCAAACATTTATATTACAAGACAAATTTGGGTAAAATCGGTAAGGTTATGGCCCTTTAGTTTGGCTGTAGATCCTTCATTCTGATCTGTCATCAACGTGTTCAGATATTTAATTTCAATAGAAGGTTAGACAAGTTTGAATCTTGGCATATCTGACACCCGATCTCCTATCTTAGAACCATTAAACGCGTTAAATGTGTAATTGCACAACTTTTTATTCCTTTAATTAAATTAAACCCTAGAGCCTGATGTATCCCCTTTCACTCTCGAAGGCCTAATAGGGCAACAACGATTATTATCATGGCACTAGCAATACGAATTTAAATTACTCACTTCCACTCTTAAAATTGTAATATAAAGAGTACTCCACTATGTCTAGTATGCCTATTATGTATATTATTTAATTTTGCTTGCAGGAATCTCTAAACATTCAAGCCATCTTTTAATGTGGTCGACAGCTCTGAAATTGGATCCGCCTTAAGAGATCATTAAGATACAGTCGATTACCTTTGAATTGTGTATAAGTATTCGTTCGTGACACTTACGCTACACTGGAACCAAACTTATTTGTGCATTAGGTTAATTGGTGATATATTAAGTGCAATACCAGCAATACTTTCGTCTTCTGGGCCAATGTAGAATGGAAGTCAAACTGTTCATGCCGCTGATTATAGTAGAAAATGGTTTACCCAATTATAATCCTAAAATACCAAATTAAATAAAAATGAGTGGGTAAAATACCCAGCTGATCAAAAAGGTTATCTGTAGCTCTGACAGAATATTTAAATCTGGCATGTATACATTTAATTTTTATCAATATTAATTTTTTACATTTTTTTTTTTAATTATTCAATATCTGTGACATTTTACATGTTTTATCGGTTTAAGTTAAAATTCCCGTTAGCAAATTCAGAAATGTAATCCAGAAGTATTTCGTGGTTTTCGTTGTTGCTAAATGATAAATATTAAACTGTCATTCAGGGCTTTTTTCCACCAAATTGGGAAGAGGCCCAGGCCTGTCCATTTTGGAAAAAAAAATAACGTTCTTTTTATCATTTTGGAAAAATATGTAAGAATTCATAAATTCAGTAAATATGGCAATACTAGGCTTTATTTCTTTTATTTATTGTAATTACTAACTTGCTTGATTCAAAATTGACTAAACAGACAAAAAACATTGCATTATTCATGATTTTTCTCAAATTCTGAGTGAGAAAATTCCGCCTTCTGATTGGGAAAGATTTTCTGCCAAAATTGGGGAAAAATGTCAAATTTTGAATTGTGAAGAGGCCTTTATAGGCCTCTGTTATATAAGGTAAAAAAGCCCTGAGTTACTTGCATCTTGTGTGCGATATTCACAAAATAAGCACCGCCGTCGTTCAAAATACAAATCGCCTTTACAAAGACATTGATTCTGCATCCATGTTGTTGTGGGTTTGTAAAAAAGTAGAAATACTTTTTGACGAAAGAGATTTTAATGATTAATTTCTAGTACGAAAACAAGTAGGAATATTATTAATTTATTTAGTTCTCTTTTCATTCTTTACATTCAACACAACCCGTTAGGCCGCCTGTTTAAATGTACATTACATTGTCAGTGTATTAAAACAGTAATTGGTAATTTTTCAGTGTCTTTTATGGTCATCTTTCACATATGCAAAAAAATCAATGGGAAACTACAAAATTAATGATTTTGATTCCGACCACAATCAGGACAGAATTCGCTAACGAGAAATTTAAAGATATAACGTCGGGATAAAGTGCAAATAAAAAAATTAAAAGAACAGCATAAAAAACGTTGAAAATTGATGGTTATCATCCCGACGGTAAATATTATTGAAATAGGCTTGGTACTGATCATTCCCACCAAATTTGAAATCGGGCAAGAACTTCATTAGCACCTATGCATTATTTTGTAACCTCAACACATGAGTATAGTTTGCAAGAATGGTTTTGTAGTGAAATTTGGCGCTTGCGTTACTTTAACCGGGCTAAAAATCGTTCAACCAGTGTACAGTTAGCTTGATACTGATAATCGAGTTTCCATCCAAAACAACCACAGTACGCCAAACATATACTTTTACATTGATTAGAAGCAGAAACCAGACAGAATGTATGTTTAAATCTAGAATCTATGTAATTTTTTATGTAACTTCAGTCCAACTTGCCATTTACACTTTCAGGAGGCCACATCCATTGTTTCTCCAAATAAAAACATTCTAGACCATTCTAATAACAACATAGCGTCACACTATCAGCTGATATAAAAACATAAAATACAGTTCTGCATCTAGTTTCATCGCATAGCCACATAAACTAGACTTTAAGTTTAAAACATAGTAAAATGATAAAGTTTCGCATTTAACTTACAATACAGGCGTTTTAAAACGACGACACACTCCGTTGAATCGCTGGAAAAAAAGTACTGCGCAACACAAAATATGGCGGGAAAGTTACACCTTTAAGGTTTTACTTTACATACTACAGCTCACCAAATACAAACAACGCAAAACCGAAACGTCACTGTCATGTTTGTAAACATAGTGCCGTCTCATTTCTAACCATGCAGATTGTACAACAAATCAGTTTTGTCAACACGCACAGTAAACTTGTTTTTTAATAGAAGGTCACGCTCTGCAATCACGACAGAAACAATAACAAACAATTCATCAATTCAACTACAAATGTATGATAGCCTATCTTCAACTTGACACGTAAGGCAAAATACACTGTACATTTGATACAAATTAAAACACATGTTCTACTTACGATGAGTTGTATATATGCAAAAACCCAAAATGTCAACACCTCTATTTGAACATGTCAATGAAAATGGCCGCACGCATCAGCAACAACAAAAAAATAAAGAGGCTATGACGTCACGCTCTTTCAGTAATACAAACACCTCCCGATTTTTCGCTTTTTCCCTAGTGAGGTCTAAATAACCTTTACGCACATTATAACAAACTCATTCATTTATTAAAAACTTTCTTGGAATTTGATTAGAACAAAACATTCCAAAGCGTATACAGAAAATGGAATTCACAAATGACTATGTCCATACACGGGGGGTACAGCAAATTTACACTTCACTGGTCACTATATACGCTATATGGAATTGGCAATTGGGTCAAACCTAATCACAGTAATAGAGCGTTCTAATGGTTTCCATACACAGTAATAGTTAACTGAATTTACATATTCATGAATAATAACGCTCTATGAAAATATTTTTTCATGCGAACATTATATTGCTGCATTATCCACACTTGATTAGAACTTGCAGCAAATCAATAATATGCGACATTTTAACATTACTATCAAGGGTAAGTTACATATATCGTCTTTATATTTTGCCTACTTATAATTTATTTTTAAAAAAGCAATCAAAGCAAGATTGGTTGCACGGAACAGCACAATTTTAATAAAGTAAATCATCTTCACCGTTCACTTTCATTATTAATTCTTCCTGCTAAACTATATCCTTTGACGCAACATTTTGTCTGCTGCTGCAAGATGTCGATGACTTTATTTCCTGAACCTTTAAATGGCATAGCTATCTACGATAAAATCAAAAACGCATTTTGAAACAAAAACAACCAAAACACCATGACGTCAGTTGGAGCAGTGCACGGCTGTAACATTTCGTGTTAGATTAGGAAAACACCGAAGCTAGCATTTAAATTGATAGAAAACGCCGGAATGGGACAGATAATATATATAACTTTAGTATTTAAGTGGCACAAACGATTTCGCGAAGTCGTTAGACACTTGAAGATGAGCAGAGATGTGGTAGAACAGTAAGTGTCAGCAAATTATTGCCAGAGTCAAAGTGTTAATTTATGAAGACATGCGATTGACTGTACGTGATCTGTCCAGTAATTTAGATGTGGGAACTGATTCGCAGATTATCAAAAAAAATACTTGAAAATGAGACAAATCAGTGCCCACTGGATGCCTAGATTTTTAACGATGGGAGAAAAAGAGAAAAAGAGAGTATTATATCAGCGCTGCATCTCGCGCGACGTCGTGACGTCACAAACGTCGGCACTCTGCTACATGCACAGGACACACATGCTAAGAGAACACTCGTAAACAGGACAATTTTAATATGAGCATTGTGAAATTACACAATCTTAGAGACTTAATATTATAGTTCATGATGATGTACGTTTTATTTCGATCTTAATGGTCACTACAGAATTATTAGACCAGTACACTGGCTTCTGGAACAATCCTCGTATTTATTATAAAACTTTCCATTTCGTGATTCTGTTCCGTATCTTAACAAACGACAATATAGCTAAAGTGGTTTAGACAACAGTATAATAGCTGCTTAGACTACAAAATCCCTATGGGATCCAAATGTGCTAGTTACATGGGTTAGACGACACACGCCAAATAGAAGCATTAGCCTCATGATTGATCAATAGGGAATAATTGCTTATTTAAGAAGCTAGCAGATCCAGATCCAGTACAGGCTACATTATAAAACAACTCAATGTAATTCATTTTTAAAACTTATTAATTTACAGCTTTGTGAGATATTTAGTTCGAGCGCAAGATAGTTCGAAGCTACCAGTACCATTTTAAATTTATGAATAAAAAGAAAGTATGAATTGTGAAATTTAGAAATTGCCTAACACAATAAATATAAAATATATTGCAGTCTCGGTTTGACTGAGACTGTTCATGAACGGTAGTGAAATATATTTGCTACGGTTCACGTCCTCTAGCCTCGAGTTGAGCAGAACTCAATCTTTAAAATGTCAATTGTAAGAACGTTTTAACCGTCCCGAAGATGGTACTAGAGGGAAATCTATCGCAAAAAGGCCTTATTTAAGGAAATTAAGGTTACAAAATGTCATACAGACATATTTGGTATCAAAAGAAAGGTACAACTTTCGTCTTAATGAAGCTTATGAAATTAGTTGTTGGAAATGGTCCAATTTTTTATTACATCCGCGAAAAGAAGTTGACCCAGAATATAAAGAAAAACAAATATCCCCACTATTCATAATTGAGAAAAATGTATTTGTTATTAACATAACATTTCTAATTATTTCTAGAATATAGCAGTGTAATAAAATACACAGATATTTGCAAATTTTTTTGTTGGCATTAATTCTAATTTGACAAGGGAGACAACTAAATGAAGTACACGAAGTAAGAAAAAAAATGTTTGGATTTGTATGACTTTTATTTCCATTTACAGTAACATGTAACATGTGAATAGTCTTTTTATAATAAAACGATAGTATTTTAGTAGATTTAAACTGACCATTTTTTAAAAATTACACGCCCTTGGTTGAAATTACATAATCGTTGTGAACATGTAATTTCAATTAAACTTTACGAATGTATCATATAAATAGAAGACATGCATAATTTCGTAAACAACATTATATATGTAATAACTGAAGTAAAGATACCGATAAATATGTTCGCGCACACCAAACATGTATCCGACCAACACATCTCCCACTTCCGCGAACGCCCCTACCCCCTCCCCCCAACTCCCCCCACGCCCCCTATACACTGTACACACACACACACACACACACACACACACTCCAGCGCTCAAAGTTTGAAGTTAACCTTATTCATAAATAATTTGCACACAAAAAACGATACCATTACGTATGTTCCCATGAATTATTTAACAATATAATATGGCGACATGCTTATCAACTGCATTTCGGGAATGGCAAAATGACACGAGATTCGACTTGCAAGATACACACTGTCAATGTGTTATTGTTGTTTCAAGATGACAGTTATGACATGTAATGAATACTGATTATTATTTGGTTTGGAGAAAAAAGCGTTGACCAAAGCTCGTCAGCTGATTTAATTCCACATCAGCTGCTAACCTTTTTAAAAGCTTCTTGTTGATGAAACAACATTTAAATGCGGTGGAATAGGCAATGGTATCAGTGAAGAGAATTTGAGGCCGGCAATAGCTATTTCGGAATGCATTTTGTTTGCAAGTAGGGGTGTTTTGACTCCACTGCATATCGGTATTGCCGTGACAATGCATACCAATTTCGGATGAAGAGAGATCATAGGCTTGTTACATTCTTACGTCTTCTGTATAAGTTATAAGGAAACCAGAAATAGAAGTGCCATATGGTAAAGTTCACACAGACGAGGGAAGGGATCTCAGTCAAGAGGGTGCGGACAACATTGATATAACTTGTAACACTATCATGGTAAGAATACTTTGCATTCTTTAGTAGTGATCTATTAGCATATTCAGGAGTGTATTTTGTTTGCACTGTTGCCAGTATATTGGAAGGAAATCAGTACCACAGGGGAGTACGGTCTCTCACTCTTGTTTATGAAACACAAGTATTTCATGCATATTCTTATAAAAACATTTGCACTCCACTGCGAGGAACATAAAGTCCCTGCTTCAGAGCTTTCATCAAAGAACGGGCAGGGATGGGCAAAGACAATGACTTTGTCGAAAAGTCAACACAATCGTTGAACGCCCAGTAACGTTTTTTTTAAACATAGCAACCGGTCTACATGCTAGCCAGCAAGTAAAAGACTCTCTTATTACATCGGTGGAAAGCGGGAAAGAAAAAATGGAAAGATTTGTGGAGAACAGTTTTGAAATTGACCACGATGGAAATTTCTATTCACCAATTCCTAAAACGAAACTGCGCGCGTTTGCAGATATGATAGCAAAGACAAAGATAACCGATGGCAAAGGTGGAGTGAGGTTCGTTAGTGTGAGTCCTGAAGTTATTTTCCGAAGAGCGTTAGCTTTAGCTGAACACCGAGAAGAAGTTAACATTGAAATGATTCTGGGCCACCCAGTCGGAACTGTGCCTGTGTCTCTTTTTCATAACGATAGACCAACAAGTCAGATCTTTGTAATGTTTTGGAAGCCAATTTCCCATAATGTGACGAACTACCCAAAATGGAAGCCAATAGTGTGGTTTATATAAGAGATGGAATGTCTATCATACAATCAATGCAGCCCAAGAAAAACAGCACATTTGAAGACGTTACCTGCAATTACAAGACAGGTGTTCTTGTCAAACTCAAAACTGCTGATACTGTGGTCGATGTTTTCGATAAATATGATCTTGACTTGTCCATCAAGGACACTGAAAGGGAACGAAGGGCTGGGATGAGTAAAATGTCAAAGATTTATGACGTTACAGCAGGAAGAACTATCCCTGATTGGAAGGTGTTTTTGGCAGAGAAAAGTAACAAGATCTCACTTCAGAATTTTTATTTAAGTCGTACGGTACCCGATCATTTATCGAGCGGCCAATCAGTACTGATAGCTGGGTGTTTTTCCAACCCACAGACAACCAAACGTATCTCTGAATATAATATACAAGTCATACCTGAGCTTCAATGCAATCACGAAGAAGCAGACACACGTATACTATTGCAAGCTATTTATGCAGATGCTTCATTTTCAACGAACTGCCAACGTGGTTGTATTGTTATTCAGTGTAAAGACACGGACGTTCTTGTGCTTGCTATACATTATTTCAGCCATTTAAGCAACACAGAACAGCTATGGATCGAAACTGGTACTATCACGAAAAACGTAGATAAACGCAGGTTTGTACCAGTTCACGATATTGTTCGTACTATTACGTCCAATGGCATCCATTTTGCCGGTACTTCATGCAATGACAGGGTGTGATACAGTTTATTCCTTCTATGGCATTGGTAAAAAGACTGATGAAGGTCGTAAACGAATAGAATACGGCGTGGACCACTTTGCCAATTTAAGCAAATTAGGTGATGATTCAACAGAAGCAGAGACCGTGGCTGCCGCTAGAACTGTCGTTGCTGCTCTGTATGACCTAAAAAAGAAATATGAATCATGTCATGGAAACTTAAACCAATTAAGAGTAAAACTATTCCAGAACAAAACAAAATCCAGCCTATCGAAACTACCACCTTGCGAAGATAGCTTCATTCAGCATGTTAAGAGAGCAAGTTACCAGTTGAAAATTTGGATGCATGCCCATGTTCCCTTTCATAATAGGAAACCTCACGGAGCATGGGTGGACGAACAATGGCTCTGCTTGCCTATTTTCAGTAATGTTTACAGAGAAGGTTGCGGATGAAATTCTGGTTACAATGTACTGTAGATGTCAAAAGAAACTGTCATTTGAAACCGTTTCTTGCTCATGTGTTCAGAATAAATTGTCATGCATAGAACTCTGTTCATGTTTTGAGCAACAGTGTTGTAATTTCAAACCAAACGCTGATAATGGCAACACAAGTAGTAAAAGTTGGGAAGACGCTGTATAAAGATGGATATAAATACAGTTTTGGAGGAGAAAATGTTTAAAGTAATGACATATAATTTTTAAAAACAATGACATATATTTTTCAAAACGCCCACATATATTGATCAAATGTGATTTATTGGCAATTCGTTATATTGTAAAAAAGTTGTATATAAAAAAATATAATATCTATATCATGTTAATATTTTAATACCACCGCCTGAGGAGACCTAGACGAGAAGTCGAAATAGTTGATTTTCTAGGAGATACTATCTTGTAACCGTCTTGGCTGGCTGATGATAAATTTGAAATCAAAATTATGAACCATTTTCTATTAAATCATTTAAAATAGACAATTTAGGTCACATTTCGGAGAATTTACATTGACACAATCTTTCTGTCTTCACAAAGGGTATAGAAATGTGCTGAATAAAAAACATAAATGCAAAATATATATAACAAAAGTTTGGAGCTTGCTTTTATCACGCGTCTAATTTCTCATTAAAATTCCAATACGGTATCTTCAGTATGTTCATGAAATACAGTACCACTTGCATTGAATGTGATTTTATAATAACAATATAGTTCGTGAAATCCAACATACTTTCATTTAAAAAGTTTAATCTTATTTATTATCCAAATGTATACGTCGCTGCATGTAGGCATATAAGCATATTTATCTACGCTTTCAGTTTATTCAAAGAATGGTGGTGGTGGTGTGTTGTGCGTTTAACATAATGGATCGTGGATATTTATATATGTACATGTAAAGGCATTTATATTCTAATAGTTTGCATAAACAAAAACCAATGAAAATAAAGATTTTCATCTAAAATATAATGAAAACGATCATATTTATAAAACATATGCAGTTATATTGGTAATTATCTCCCTTTGATGAAAATACGCGTATAATCTTACCAATATATGCATATTTCATTAAATAAATCCTATATAATGCACGATCGTAATACATAAATCAGAATATATTGCATTTTATTTAAAAATGTGCCTTCCAAAAACTTTCATTTTTTTCTCAATATTTTTTGCTGCCATTTTCTCGGATAGCTAGAAAAAAATTGGACCACTTGCGAAAGCTAATTTTGAAAGTATGTTAAATTAGAGAATTTAAACTTTCATTTAATACCAAATATAGCTGTATGACATTCCATGTCCCTTCTCTCGACAAAACCCTTAACTTTTTTTTCCAGTATGGTATGCATATGACGATGACCATGGAAACCTCAATGTGGTGTTATCGTACCATTCCATGTTCAGCGGCGTATGGTCCCATTTTCTAATATAGTGATTTGCTCTAAACTAGAAAACAACGGGCAAAATAAACAAAATGGAATATAAATGGAAGCAGAGGTTATGAGGCCTGCGTATCACAAGTAACGGTCAAAAGTCTTAATTAAGAAGGAGACAAATCATCCAAGGGGTGATTAAACAATACTCGAGGCCTTTCAAGTGAATTCGAAATCAGAGTATGAAAACGACGTATTTGAGAATGCACCACCTACATATGTTCATGTATATAATTATCGGGCTTAGCAATCTCCAAAGATCGGAATAAATAACAGTTATGATTGCATGCACGTTGAGCCATTTTACCCCTGCAACAATATACATGTAACGCTATTGTGATATATAATCAAAGCACTGAAAGTGTTGATGGACGGTGCCAGTCAGAAAGTATTGACCAAAATATAATAATAAAAAAAAAAGGGTTTGCGTACTAAGGTGGTGAAATTTTGTGCAAAATATTATTGAAATCGGATGAGGCATTATCAAATGTATGGTACCGGACGGACGGGCGGACGGACGGAAGGACAGACAGCCAACGGCAATTCTATATCCCAACCTAATCGGCGTAGGATAAATAAGCGAAGTTATGTAGAAATGTTTCAATTGTATAAGTGTCAAAGGGGAATAATTGTAAAATGAAAATGTCAGAGGAAGTTGGTCACAACATACTTATACATGAGAGATCGGTTCCTTTCGAAAACCAAACAGATTCAAACATGCATGACAGAGATATCGCCCCTTGAATGTCTGAACAATAGGATTTCTGCAAAGACGTTTCCGGTGGCTATATAGCAAAACTTCATTGAATTAGGATAATTAAAGTATAAAAAAATAAAAAAATACACCGTCTTTGGTGAAAATACTTGTATGGTTTGAAAAAGATGTCTGTGGTACATAGTTATATAATCTCTTCTACTCGTGAATTTATGAACGGCCTTTGATAGTTACCATGATGTTATGTGATACAAGGTTTCAATTAAATATCATGGTAATCGAATTATTTACTCTTCAGATGTGCATGTAATGAATGTAATTATTAAAAAAAGTTTAATTAAATCATCATCATCAATATTTTGCAGACAATTATTTGTATAAATATTGCCGATTAGTCGTGTATTTTGCTGTGTTAAAATGATTTGTGAATGCCACTTGACATCTGCCTAAGTGTTTGTCACACCAATTTGAATTGTTAAGTTAGTTCATGATATTAATTTCTTGGTCATGTTATTGATCCCATGTCAGATATTTATTTAATAATGTTGATTAAATTACGTCTTTATAATGATAACTGTTACACAAATGATGTACGGTAAGGCACGGATTATATTTATTATCCAATTACATCTGATATATGAATATCTATTTCAAGTATGATAATTGTTCTAACATATGATATAAATAAATTAGTAAATATTATCGTTTGTCATTATATACATCCTGCATACACTGATAATACACCGATAATCTTTATTAGATTCGTTACTGTTCAATTTCATTGCTACTTTCGGTATTCTCCGTACTACGCACCTGCTATTTTCGTTATATTTCGGAATGTGTGGTACGGTACGGCTTTTATCCACAACCTCATGTAGACGCTTGTTTACGTTATCAGTCATATGCGCATTAATTTGTACAGGATCAAATCCCTTCAAAAACAGCTTATTTCTTAAACTTAAGTACAAATCACGTAATGTTTACCAACGCTTACATATTAATCAGTATTTTTTCAATATACGGACCTTTTGCCCATTTACAGCCTTGCTAATGATACTACTTTTCTCGCGCTGTAATCCGGTGCTCTTTGTTTTCTAGTAGATGTGCTCCAGAATTCCCACTACTTAGGACGGTTGCCTCACGGCACCGTCCAAAATGTACTTCAGTCTCTGTTTGATTGAAACTGTTAATGAACGGCAGTAAAAAGTAGCGCTTGCTACCGTTCACGCCGTTCAGCCCCGGGTTAGTACAGAAGTATATCTTTATATTAATATTGGGCTCAGCTATCTCCAAAGATCGGAATGAATAATAGTTAGGATTGCAAGAACGGGGAGACGTTTTACCGCTACCACACGGAATAGGCAACACTACTGAGATATAGATAAATATTGAAAATAGAATCCCTTGAAGGAAACAAACACAACAAAAGAGAGAAACGCATCAGACTCGGTCTTTGGTATGACCCGACTGGCATTGAACACACAACCTTATGCGTGCGAGGCGGACTCTCGACTATTAATCCACTGTTTCTGGAAAACAACATTATAGTGTATAAGCTCAGTCATGAGGTATTTTTGCATAGTTTTCAAAGTTTAGATATATTGATTTTCATAATTCCCTCAATTGTAAAGTGTTCATTTTAAGTTGTATTAAGAATATCATGACTTTAAAAGCAGTACGCATGTACGTGCAGACGACATTAACACAATGACATTTTAGCAAAGTACCATGGTGTTATAAAACTGATACATTTTTAATTGCAACGTGTTCAACCACGTGAAAACAACTGATGAAAATATGCCTCTAGGGGTTAAGTAATGTAATAGGGTGCACCAAACCTTAATCCTACACTACTGACATCACAATAAGACAGGAAAGTTTAAATTAATAATTCACCACCAGTATACATATGTATATTATCAAAAACCCTAGACAACATTAATACGTATAACACAATGATGATTATTTATGTATGGAAATAAAGAGATAAAGTCCTAAAAAATCCTAAAAAAAACAACAAAGCAAGTACGCAATGGCTTGGCAAAAGCCAAAGCAACACGATAATAAACCATTCATGGCACGACTAGACACATTTGAAGACAAAACATAAGCTTTTACAGGATTTAGGCAGACGTCATTATAGGATCAATAATCTGTCAAGTCATCGTAAAACCAAAGAGGAAAAATATTGGCGATCTGTAAATGGGTCATTCCCTAAACATTTAACAAATCAGTAAAGTTAGTTTGACATTTTTATATTCAACGCATAATTATGTTCTTAATTTTGTACCGCGTGTAAACGTCAACTTGATGACCATTGGAATATAACCATTAGTTGTTAGTCACGAATTATGCTCATTGCTCTAAAAGGGCTGAAATAGATAACAGGACTCGAACGCGTACCTAATTCATAATGCTGTACTATTTATATAGAATACAGCAGAGTCGATAAAAGCATTTAAAAGGAATAACAAGCAAGGTTTTACGCAAGCGTAAAATAGCTGCCGAAAGACAAGAAGTTAACATAATAATATATCAAGTCACGGGTGTTAAAACAATATTGAAAAAAATAAATGTTGTCACGGACGACCGTTTTTTCTTACATTCTTCCCGATTTTTACCATCAGTTCTTCCTACCAAGAATTTTAAATCAATGTGGGCGACCTCGCTTCTTTCTGTTCAAAAACCTTGACATGCCTTACATATTGATTACAATTACCTTGTAATACGACGTGCTAGAAGTACACATCACCACAGAAATACAATTGTTCACGTGTGCGTTAGTGTGTACATTACAACACATATAACCTGTTCACTGTTACCATAAGATTGCGTTCTCAAAGTGAAAAATGTAAAGGAATAATATAAACCAATGAAAATAAAAAAAATTGGCTTGAACCCTACCTTCGTGAACCCTAACACGACGCCTCGACCAACCGCACCATTCAGACTTCTGCATATTCCGTCGCTAATATATATATATAATAGTAATGATTACATGCCAATCGTAAACGCTCGGCCAATCCCGTCATTCTTCGGGATACCGCAAAGCTGTGTACGAGATGTTGCAAATGGATCAGAAGACTGGTTTACGAAAATTTCATTTAAAACCTTTCAACATTACAAAATATGTGCATAAGATTGCGTTATCAAAGTGAAAAATGTAAAGGAATAATATAAACCAATGCAAAAAAACAACAAAGGGAAATCAACAGGCTTGAACCCTACCTACGTGGGCACTAACACGACGCCTCGACCAACCGTCTGAATGTTTCGTCGCTTATCTAATAGTAATGATTACATGCCAATCGTGAACGCTCGGCCAATCCCGTCATTCTTCGGGATCCCGCAAAGCAGTGTGCGAGATGTTGCGAATGGATTACATTGCTACATTCAGTAGACTGGTTTATGAAAATATCATTTCAGCAAGTGAAATGGTAACCTTTCAACATTACAAAATATGTGATTATACCATTCAAGTTTTTCAGACGAGTTCTCTAGGAATACAAGTTGTAAAGCATGTTCAATAGCTGAAAAACTCAAAGAAACTATTCATTACTACCTTACCATGTGCAATTATTAAAATCATATAAGAGTCTGCTGCCTTCGGCAGCAGAATAATAGTCCGATGTTTTGTCTTGCCTGTTATATTGTAGGTTTCGGATTCGGAACACAAGTAAATTACATAATTTATTATGTGTTTACATTTATTAACCACATTTCTTAAAGAACTTCGGTTAAATAATCGATATTTAAAATTTCATAAAACCACATGCCTGGTTGGGTTATTTCTCCCAAGTAAAATATGGGATCAAATTCCCACGGGACTTTTTGAAAAAATCCCATGGGAAGGCCAAAATCCCACGAGATTGATGAAAAATCCCGTGGCTTTGACATATAACATCATCTCTTTCTAATGTAAAATTTGGACCAAAATGGTATAGGATGTAACGGTTATGATCCAATGATTAATTTCAGATGCACAGTAGTACTGTATATCTTTTAGGATTACTTGGCATTTTTGCCAAATTCTGGTGTGGCCAAAAAACAACTGGTGGCTGTTATACTTTATGTTTTAATTCGCTCTGTTCAAACAAAAATAAAACATTTATGATCTATTCTCCAAAGTCATTTTAAAAAACCTCAGATTTTCAAATTATACCAATAAATGTTACATTCTAAAAGAATAACAAACAATAGAAGGGTGTTAATTCGCACAGGCAAACATTTATTCGATTTATTAACAACATAATTCAATGGCGATGATTCCGGTTCCTGCTCCTTGAATATTGGAGATCCTGTCCAATGTACCTTATAACATATGAATTGAACACAGAGCTATAAAGCTCTCACTAAGAGCAAGAAGTTGAAACACTGCGTTTAAACACTGTAGCTCTTGCTGTCACTGTTTATTGTCCGGAACTCATCACAGCCTATGTCCATCCTTCTTAGAAAGATACTACAAAAGAACTAAAAATCACAATTGTTAATAACAATTCTTTGAATAATGTCCCACTGTACTATATCGCACTGTTATTACATAATTCATCATGACACATAATATGGTTTTACTTGAAATATATTTTTCCGCTGTACTTCAGCCATATTTAACCCGTCGGTGCCGTTAAGCATTGTCTATAATAATACTATACTACGAGTATTTTAACTTTATATTAAGTTCTTAATGATGTAGATGGGTGGATGGGTGGGAAAAGCGACTTTACTGTTTGCCTGTTGGATTCGAATGACAGAAAAGCTTTTCTGCTCAGTACACGTCAGCGTATACCCGCTTTGCACGTGCAAACGAGTATATAGCGCCCTCTAGGAACCGGTTGAAACCTGTATGAACAGGTTCATTGTAACTCGTCGAACTTTAAATTATTAAAGAGACACTTTCATAAATTATTATATACCTTATCGGTATAAGGCTTAGCATAGTGCCTGTTATTCTCGTTTTGTTAATCGCGCATTTTCGTTAATAGTACAATAATCTCGACTAACGTTTCGTCATTGAGACTAAAGAACAACAGTTATTGAATTAAAGATTTGCAAATGACAAAATGCAATCTTTAATCTAAAATTAAATCAATCATATTTGGTATTTTCTGTCTGTGAAATGTATTCAATACTTAGGTCGGCCGTTTCCAAAGGTCCATTATCATACTCTTTTTTAGGAAGCAAGAATAATCGAAACAAAACAAGCAAATGCATGAGACGTTTTAAAAATATAATACGACATTGGCAAATGTACGTCATCGCTCACTTTGTCTGACTTTAGCACGTATCTTTAAAGCTCTGTACTGGAACTTTAAAGCACTGTAATGGAACACATTTCTATCCGTCAATCTCCTAACGTTCTGAACCACATAGTAGTACAATTTATACTTGCAACTCGGGAATTACCATATAATATTCCAAAGAAATCCCAAGATGTTTTGTAAAAAAAAAGTTGCAGTTAGTTAACGGATATAACTGTGATGTTGTAGAAGTTTTAGTCACAGTACACTATGTAACAAGAAATTCGTAAATTTTGAAGTTCCTTTTTGAAAAATTGAGCCATTTCAGTACTGTATTTAACGTAAAGAGTTTGCAAAATGTTGCATCCTAAGTTTGCTCACATGCTTGAGCCAAACGCGTACTCTGTCAATAATGAAACTTTGAAGGAATACTATTTGCTGTGTTATGTGTTGTTTTAGTCACTTTTTCCGAAAGGAAATGTCTTACATAGCCATGTACCATTCGATTAACAGCAACATAATGTACATACAATATAAAGCGGAAATTCCCGAGTTGCGTTTCGTTTTCGCTTTAGTATATATTAAGATGTATCGGTGGTGTAGTGGGTGTCTTCAGGCATTGAAGAGTATAATAATCTGTCATGGGTATCTGGTGAAGATCGGGAATTCCAACCCGAGATATACCGATGCTCCGATTAAAACAGTTGTACCGAAGGTTGGAATTCCCTATCTGAACCGTATACCCACGACTGATTATTTTCCTTGCATATCATTTACATTTGATGCGCATTGACGTCGCCAACTACTTACGTTTACCATGTTTATTTACACAAAGGAGTCATGCAACTGTTATTGTTGATATCAGCGCGCGACTGTTATCTTCACCAATGTATAATATCAGGCTTTTCATCACGCATATAAGACGCAGTTAATGTTATCTAAAGAAGTCTTAGAGCGAAAGTTTCCTTGTTCGAAGCTCGCTCTCTCCGAGCAACAACAGTTTTATCAAATTTATTCTGAAGCAGTATATTTATTTATATTACCTCTACAAACGATAAACGAAATATGGTGTTTTATGCATCGATTTCTTGCTTATTTTGGATGTTTGTTCATCCCGACTCATTCGTATTCACTACTTAAAACGATTTAAAGTATAGTTGATGCAACTTTAAAATTCGAATGTAAACTTTAATTGTCCATATTGGAAGGAAAAACAGACATAATAGTATTATATAAAAGGAAGTGCCACATGAAGAACCTTTCTTGAACGCACCGTCGAAATTCAGTGGCACCACGGAGGATTGACGGGGCCTCCGGTTACAAATCCGCCGCGCTATCGACTGCGCCACACCAGCCCTCCAATATAGAATAGAACAACATTGCAACATCATACACAGCAGTCAATACGGCTATACAAATGACGAGAGAAAGTAGTGTAACAGTTGTGAAATCCTATAATATTTACTTATAGTTCCCTGAAAATCTGTTATTATTTGCTAACGTGTTAAGCCAAACGCTAAACGGAAAAAGCATTCGATTATTAGAAACACGTCTCCAACGTTATGCCAGTAAATACAACTAATGTGCATTAATATTTCTATGTTTTGTTTAGCTTGCCACCAGCTTACATATGTTTTGTCTCCTGTAATCAGCCTCCTAAACACTCGTTAGTTTTTACACGCTGCTACATTGTAAATACAAATGACTCCGTTGAGGAAATTTCAATAAAAAGCTGCAACTGTATTTGTTAAATCATATTAAGTGTTTGTATTGTGTAGTTAAGTATGGAAGACGTGGAAGCATTATTTAATAGAATGATGCCTAATGACATTGACTTTGGACAATGCGACTATTATTTACGTCACGCTTAGCGATCCGCTGTTCGCTATGTTGCATACTAATTATATATAAAGACATACTTCTGTGGATCATCTGAAAGGAACGGGGATAATGCTAAAACTGTATTTTTTGCAACAATGAAAACACATTGTCCTATAGAAATCAACAGTGCGCATTGTAGGTCCGCACTGCAATACAAACAAAGAGCAAATTATTAATTGTACACTGAAAAGGACAATACACAGCACAACAAGGAACGGTCAGTAAGCAATAAGACCTACTGGTTAGCCTAAATCGATGTTATGTGGGCACAACCTCCATATTATCCTTTCTTCGGCGTTCAAATTGACAAGACAATGTGAATAAAAGTACATTCCATAAAAAGGAAAATCTCTAAAACCCAGAGAAATTAGGAAACGATACACGTATATACTCGTATTATTGCAAACCTAAAAACCTGTTGTTTGAAATATCTAGTATACAAAATCGGGTCGACTGAGTGCCTTTCTCCAAATGTCCAAAGTCCGTAGAGACCCTGTTAAATTTATATAACTCAAGACACTCAGCCAAATTCAGACTTTACTGAACTTGTAGTTTGCACAAGACAACTAACGAAATGCACAAAACAACTTAGAAAATGCACATAACAACTTACGAAACGCACATAACAACTTAGAAAATGCAGAAGTCTGCCGAGGCTTTCCATAACAGCCGTCGAAGAAATCACTGCAATGGTTTCAGAGAGTACGTCACGGCAGCGAAACATGTAGTGCGATAAGACAAATGGTGACCTCGTGGCAAACGCAATTATGAGAAGCCGAACAAACACAAACAATACTATGGGAAGCCATAACCGTCAAAACGTGGATATTTACAAACCATTCAATGAGGCCGTTTAATTCAACATGAAGTACATACTGATTCGATGCGACGTGTAAACTCTGTTCATTCGTTACAAAGTGAATTGACACGGTTCGAAGTGAAATGATACGGTGTAAAATTCCAAACCATACGACGCAATTATAAATCATTCAGTGCAATCATGACAAACCATTTGACAAAAAACTAATGCAATACAATGACGTCGCATCAAATCAATATGTACGTCATCAAATGACTTCATGTTGAATTAAACGGCCTATCATTGAAAAGTTTGTAAATATCCACATTTTGACGGTTATGGATTTCCATACAATACAATATATCTCATTTAAATATCGCCACACAAACAACACTCAAAAAGCTCATTTAGACAGTGCCACGCATGCATCAGTGCTATAAAGATAGAATAAGGCAAGTTTTACCTGTATACGGGTAATACTTGTCCAGAAGTTTATGAAAATAAAAGAAAATATTTACATATGTGAACACATCACACGATGTATCAGTGTATAATATACTGAAGCGAAAAAGAAACGCATCTATATATTGTTTGTACCATAGCTCTAATGGTTTTCCTTTGTTCTTGCTTACGATATAATGTTCATAAAACTGAAGATCTGAACCTAAACCGTGCTATAAATGCCGATATATTTCAGCCGTAAATGACGGATTCGGCAGTTATACCATGGTCTACTCCATTTTACACACGCGTGGTTGTAATGTTTACACACAACCTGTCAATCAAAATGTCAATTACCGGCATTGAATGGCTAAGGTACAATAAATGTATAGCATATTTTTCTCGTATGCGATTTATACTGAACTCTCGGGCTTGTGGCCCTCTAGAAGCAATATAAATCGCATATACTCGAAAAATTAAGCTACTCGTATAAGTACTATTTATAGCATAATTTTATATTTAACATAAAGAGATTCGAAAAATAATTGGCATCCTAATTTTGCTCACATGCTTGAGCCAAATGCGTACTCTGTCAATAATGAAACTTTGAAATAATACTATTTGCTGTGTTATGTCTTGTTTCAGTCTTTTTTACGAAAGGAAATGTCTTACGTAGCCATGTATTATTCGATTAACAGCAGCATATTGTACATACAATAAATAGCGGGAATTCCCGAGTTACGTTTCTTTTTTGTTTCAGTGTACATCATGAATTAGAAAATAGTCCGTAGGACTCAAACGTACTTGTAATGGCACCGTAGGTCCTCACCGTAACACAGAGTAAGATCAAAATAAATATATTATGAAAATGACAATACACAAAACAAAGGGTGATTAAGACAGGTTTACCGACCATCATGTGGCCAAAGTCAATTAACATTTTGTGATGTAAAAACATGTTTTTAAATCTAGACATCCTTCTCCAAACATCTTGATTGCAAATAGCAGTTTACATATCTGTCCGCACTTGTGCGAACGATAGTTATTGTGTAATACATCTTAAAGCAAGTATCAACGATAATTATTTTGTAATACATCTTGAAGCAAGTATCAACGATAATTATTTTTTAATACATCTTGAAGCAAGTATCAACGATAACTATTTTGTAATACATCTTGAAGCAAGTATCAACGATAATTATTTTGTAATACATCTTGAAGCAAGTATCAACGATAACTATTTTGTAATACATCTTGAAGCAAGTATCAACGATAATTATTTTGTAATACATCTTGAAGCAAGTATCTTGAAGCAAGTATCAACGATAACTATTTTGTAATACATCTTGAAGCAAGTATCAACGATAACTATTTTGTAATACATCTTGAAGCAAGTATCAACGATAACTATTTTGTAATACATCTTGAAGCAAGTATCAACGATAACTATTTTGTAATGCATATTGAAGCAAGTATCAACGATAATTATTTTGTAATGCATATTGAAGCAAGTATCAACGATAACTATTTTGTAATACATCTTGAAGCAAGTATCAACGATAACTATTTTGTAATGCATATTGAAGCAAGTATCAACGATAACTATTTTGTAATACATCTTGAAGCAAGTATTAACGATAACTATTTTGTAATGCATATTGAAGCAAGTATCAACGATAACTATTTTGCAATGCATATTGAAGCAAGTATCAACGATAATTAATTATTTGGTAATGTATATTGAAGCTCGTATCAACAAATATCGGCTATGTAGCTGTATAGTATGGTGTTGGAGAGCAATTACGAGTAAATAAGTTCCTTGTGGTTCCTTGTTTGAACCCCGCGTATGTCACCTATTGTTTATGAAATATATTCGGAAACCTTTAGTTATTAATTTTATATATATTACCTGTACACGAGTTATATAAAACAGAATAAAAATACAACACATTTCTGCCTGTTACCAAACCTGTTATGAAATATATTCGAAAACTTTAAGTTATTTATAGATATCACATGTAGACGGGTTAGAAAACAAACACATTTCTGCCTGTTACAAAATGTTTGGATGCGTTTTCGAACTGAAATGTCTTCTCCTGTAACTGATATATATTCATTGTTAGTACCATGATTTAAATATAGTGTGTACGGCATTTAAGCTAATTTCGGAATCGACATTATGCTTGCCATCTTATCAGAAACAAAGTGACTTAAATAAAGTGGCTGGAAAAGTTACAAGCCTTAAGTTTAGCGTCTATTGGAAAATCGTTGATGTTAACATCTATTTTATTTATATAAGTGGTATTTTTATTTGTTTACAGATTTTGAAAAGTAAAACACCCATCAATACAAATGTCTTTTCACCCCAAAATATAAAAAGTAAAAACATTTAGCTTTTGTTTCAACAAACAGAGTGACATATTTGACATCTAATTTGAGACGCTCTATTTGAATACTATTGTTGAACTCTTTATTTCGATTCAAAACTTCATTTTATCGCAATCAATGGAAATAAGTATAAAAGTCGAACAGGAAATGCAGCTTGGCAATGTTAATAAAGAATAAAGAATATAACGTCACAAACACAAAAAGTGTTGCTATTAGGGCTACCGCATTGAAACAGTCAGTCGCAAAAAAAGGCAGCTGGGGGTTTAAACCAGGTTCTAGGGTGCACCAAACCTCACACTTACCCTACTGTCATCCCAATAAAACGGGACAGTACAAATAAAGAAATCCCCGCCATGAAAAAGCTTTTGCAAAACTCTCGGTTACACACGTGTGAACAGTCTTAGAATATTGAAAATTTTGAGTTGAGGACCTATTTCCAGACTATTGTATTCAGGGAGGTATGGGGAGGGATTGGGGGTTGAATTTGGTATGGATAACTGTAAATCACTGCTATACATGTACTTGTATGAATGGTGGTATTCAATTTTTTTTAAGTTGATGCGACCGTCCCAATACAGATTGTATATGAAACCAAGACATTAAAACATAAAGTCAGTATTGTTAACCCTTGTATGTTTGTCGTGACGCATATTTTGCTTCAACGTGTTTTGTTAAGATTGTTTACAAACTTTGTAAGATACATGGTCATGATCACTTTCATACAATCCGTATTTTACGTGTTAACAAAATATAAAAAAGATCGGACAGGGAAAATAGCATTCAAGGAGGACAGTCAACCACAAAACACAGAAACAAACATGCAAACAGACATGTTTATCAACAGAGGTAATGACCCTATCATTTTGAAAAGCACATCGTATTTAATGGTTGACCAATTTACACAGTTTCCTTCGTAACTGACACTGTGTTTCTATGCTTGTTGTTTTTTTGTTGACTATGGCCCTATATACTACTTTTCCTATTCGACTTTTATATCTTTCTGTTTTTCTGTCATCGGCTTTGAACGACATAAAGAATAAAGACCATAATTTGCAATTTGCAAAAAACCCGCAAAAAGCGACAATACAACCTTGTAATTAATTTACTAACGGTTACATAATGTAATAAATGAATATATCTTGTAACACATATGTGTTATAAAGATATAAACGATAAAGGCAAGAAAATTGAGGATTTCTTAGCCAAAAACAATTTGTGTCTTTTTAATAATAAGTCATATACTTACTTACATCCTGCTACAGGCTCTCATTCTTCCATTGATTTAACAATATGCAATCCAACGCTTTTGATGGATTTTTCGTGGAGTGTTGGAGACGACCTCTGTGGAAGTGACCACTTCCCCATATTTCTTGAAAATATCGGCCCTCCACTTCTCGAAAAAACGCAACGATGGAAACTTCGCAAGGCTGATTGGACTACGTTTCAATCTCTTTGCGAGGAACAATTAAAGCCTTCCGTTTTCGAGGATGTCGAAGACGCAACTGCTCTTTTTACCAAAACTCTTCACGATATAGCTGATCAAACCATTCCAAAAACCTCGGCAAATCCTAAACGCCCACATAAACCATGGTACGACGATGACTGCAAAAAGGCAGTCAGCGATCGTAAAGCTGCATTAAATAATTTTAACTTGCGGCCAACTCAAACAAATTTAGATAACTTTAGAGTTTTTCGTGCGAAAGCCCGTCGTACTATTAAGGATAGCAAGAGGAAATCCTGGAGATCTTACGTCTCTAGGCTGAATTCTCGCTCATCTCTTAAGAAGACATGGGACATGGTCCGGAAAATAAGTGGTAAAGGTAATTCTAGTTCTGTAAATCATCTTAAAACAGATAATGGAGATATAACATCTGTCAAAGATATTACAAACACTTTGACAGAAACTTTTTC
>JAWPHD010021981.1:0-26578 GCA_037043455.1 Cyrtodaria siliqua
TGATACAGGTTTGCTGCAATAATTATAACAATAGTCATATTAACAATCATAACAACAAGCCAGATAATATTGTACATATTCTATACGTATTACTATTATGAATAATAATCATATGGCCTATCAGATCGCGTAAAAATCTAAGTTATCTCTGTGTTTCTCCTATTTCCCGTACACGGATTACATCCCTTGGCAATGAAATGTCAACAAGTATCATTCTGCGTGCCATAGAGTGCACGTTTCATTTCTGATGTGTGCATATCTGTTGAAAGTGCGTATACATATGAAAAACTTACGGTGGAACGCATTGTTGGCTTGTCATGGCGTGCACATGCAACTTCTGGGCTCACTTGAGAAGCGATTAACGTTGTGTCTTGATACAGGTTTGCTGCAATAATTATAACAATAGTCATATTGACAATCATAACAACAAGCCAGATAATATTGTACATATTCTATACGTATTACTATTATGAATAATAATCATATGGCCTATCAGATCGCGTAAAAATCTAAGTTATCTCTGTGTTTCTCCTATTTCCCCGTACACGGATTACATCCCTTGGCAATGAAATGTCAACAAGTATCATTCTGCGTACCATAAAGTGCACGTTTCATTTCTGACGTGTGCATATCTGTTGAAAGTACGTATACATATGAAAAACTTACGGTGGAACGCATTGTTGGCTTGTCATGGCTTGTACATGCAACTTCTGGGCTCACTTGAAAAGCGATTAACGTTGTGTCTTGATACAGGTTTGCTGCAATAATTATAACAATAGTCATATTAACAATCATAACAACAAGCCAGATAATATTGTACATATTCTATACGTATTACTATTATGAATAATAATCATATGTACTATCAGATCGCGTAAAAATCTAAGTTATCTCTGTGTTTCTCCTATTTTCCCGTACACGTATTACGTCCCTTGCCAATGAAATGTCAACAAGTATCATTCTGCGTGCCATAGAGTGCACGTTTCATTTCTGACTTGTGCATATCTGTTGAAAGTACGTATACATATGAAAAACTTACGGTGGAACGCATTGTTGGCTTGTCATGGCTTTTACATGCAACTTCTGGCTCACTTGAGAAGCGATTAACGTTGTGTCTTGATACAGGTATGCTGCAATAATTATAACAATAGTCATATTAACAATCATAACAACAAGCCAGATAATATTGTACATATTCTATACGTATTACTATTATGAATAATAATCATATGGCCTATCAGATCGCGTAAAAATCTAAGTTATCTCTGTGTTTCTCCTATTTCCCCGTACACGGATTACATCCCTTGGCAATGAAATGTCAACAAGTATCATTCTGCGTGCCATAGAGTGCACGTTTCATTTCTGACTTGTGCATATCTGTTGAAAGTACGTATACATATGAAAAACTTACGGTGGAACGCATTGTTGGCTTGTCATGGCTTGTACATGCAACTTCTGGGCTCACTTGAGAAGCGATTAACGTTGTGTCTTGATACAGGTATGCTGCAATAATTATAACAATAGTCATATTAACAATCATAACAACAAGCCAGATAATATTGTACATATTCTATACGTATTACTATTATGAATAATAATCATATGGCCTATCAGATCGCGTAAAAATCTAAGTTATCTCTGTGTTTCTCCTATTTCCCCGTACACGGATTACATCCCTTGGCAATGAAATGTCAACAAGTATCATTCTGCGTGCCATAGAGTGCACGTTTCATTTCTGATGTGTGCATATCTGTTGGAAGTGCGTATACATATGAAAAACTTACGGTGGAACGCATTGTTGGCTTGTCATGGCTTGTACATGCAACTTCTGGGCTCACTTGAGAAGCGATTAACGTTGTGTCTTGATACAGGTTTGCTGCAATAATTATAACAATAGTCATATTAACAATCATAACAACAAGCCAGATAATATTGTACATATTCTATATGTATTACTATTATGAATAATAATCATATGGCCTATCAGATCGCGTAAAAATCTAAGTTATCTCTGTGTTTCTCCTATTTCCCCGTACACGGATTACATCCCTTGGCAATGAAATGTCAACAAGTATCATTCTGCGTGCCATAAAGAGCACGTTTCATTTCTGACGTGTGCATATCTGTTGAAAGTACGTATACATATGAAAAACTTACGGTGGAACGCATTGTTGGCTTGTCATGGCTTGTACATGCAACTTCTGGGCTCACTTGAAAAGCGATTAACGTTGTGTCTTGATACAGGTTTGCTGCAATAATTATAACAATAGTCATATTAACAATCATAACAACAAGCCAGATAATATTGTACATATTCTATACGTATTACTATTATGAATAATAATCATATGGCCTATCAGATCGCATAAAAATCTAAGTTATCTCTGTGTTTCTCCTATTTCCCCGTACACGGATTACATCCCTTGGCAATGAAATGTCAACAAGTATCATTCTGCGTGCCATAGAGTGCACGTTTCATTTCTGATGTGTGCATATCTGTTGAAAGTGCGTATACATATGAAAAACTTACGGTGGAACGCATTGTTGGCTTGTCATGGCTTGTACATGCAACTTCTGGGCTCACTTGAGAAGCGATTAACGTTGTGTCTTGATACAGGTTTGCTGCAATAATTATAACAATAGTCATATTAACAATCATAACAACAAGCCAGATAATATTGTACATATTCTATACGTATTACTATTATGAATAATAATCATATGGCCTATCAGATCGCGTAAAAATCTAAGTTATCTCTGTGTTTCTCCTATTTCCCCGTACACGGATTACATCCCTTGGCAATGAAATGTCAACAAGTATCATTCTGCGTGCCATAGAGTGCACGTTTCATTTCTGATGTGTGCATATCTGTTGAAAGTGCGTATACATATGAAAAACTTACGGTGGAACGCATTGTTGGCTTGTCATGGCGTGCACATGCAACTTCTGGGCTCACTTGAGAAGCGATTAACGTTGTGTCTTGATACAGGTTTGCTGCAATAATTATAACAATAGTCATATTAACAATCATAACAACAAGCCAGATAATATTGTACATATTCTATACGTATTACTATTATGAATAATAATCATATGGCCTATCAGATCGCGTAAAAAAGCTAAGTTATCTCTGTGTTTCTCCTATTTCCCCGTACACGGATTACATCCCTTGGCAATGAAATGTCAACAAGTATCATTCTGCGTGCCATAAAGTGCACGTTTCATTTCTGACGTGTGCATATCTGTTGAAAGTACGTATACATATGAAAAACTTACGGTGGAACGCATTGTTGGCTTGTCATGGCTTGTACATGCAACTTCTGGGCTCACTTGAAAAGCGATTAACGTTGTGTCTTGATACAGGTTTGCTGCAATAATTATAACAATAGTCATATTAACAATCATAACAACAAGCCAGATAATATTGTACATATTCTATACGTATTACTATTATGAATAATAATCATATGGCCTATCAGATCGCGTAAAAATCTAAGTTATCTCTGTGTTTCTCCTATTTCCCCGTACACGGATTACATCCCTTGGCAATGAAATGTCAACAAGTATCATTCTGCGTGCCATAAAGAGCACGTTTCATTTCTGACGTGTGCATATCTGTTGAAAGTACGTATACATATGAAAAACTTACGGTGGAACGCATTGTTGGCTTGTCATGGCTTGTACATGCAACTTCTGGGCTCACTTGAAAAGCGATTAACGTTGTGTCTTGATACAGGTTTGCTGCAATAATTATAACAATAGTCATATTAACAATCATAACAACAAGCCAGATAATATTGTACCTATTCTATACGTATTACTATTATGAATAATAATCATATGGCCTATCAGATCGCGTAAAAATCTAAGTTATCTCTGTGTTTCTCCTATTTCCCCGTACACGGATTACATCCCTTGGCAATGAAATGTCAACAAGTATCATTCTGCGTGCCATAGAGTGCACGTTTCATTTCTGATGTGTGCATATCTGTTGAAAGTGCGTATACATATGAAAAACTTACGGTGGAACGCATTGTTGGCTTGTCATGGCTTGTACATGCAACTTCTGGGCTCACTTGAGAAGCGATTAACGTTGTGTCTTGATACAGGTTTGCTGCAATAATTATAACAATAGTCATATTAACAATCATAACAACAAGCCAGATAATATTGTACATATTCTATACGTATTACTATTATGAATAATAATCATATGGCCTATCAGATCGCGTACAAATCTAAGTTATCTCTGTGTTTCTCCTATTTCCCCGTACACGGATTACATCCCTTGGCAATGAAATGTCAACAAGTATCATTCTGCGTGCCATAGAGTGCACGTTTCATTTCTGACGTGTGCATATCTGTTGAAAGTACGTATACATATGAAAAACTTACGGTGGAACGCATTGTTGGCTTGTCATGGCTTGTACATGCAACTTCTGGGCTCTCTTGAGAAGCGATTAACGTTGTGTCTTGATACAGGTTTGCTGCAATAATTATAATAATAGTCATATTAACAATCATAACAACAAGCCAGATAATATTGTACATATTCTATACGTATTACTATTATGAATAATAATCATATGTACTATCAGATCGCGTAAAAATCTAAGTTATCTCTGTGTTTCTCCTATTTTCCCGTACACGTATTACGTCCCTTGGCAATGAAATGTCAACAAGTATCATTCTGCGTGCCATAGAGTGCCCGTTTCATTTCTGACTTGTGCATATCTGTTGAAAGTACGTATACATATGAAAAACTTACGGTGGAACGCATTGTTGGCTTGTCATGGCTTGTACATGCAACTTCTGGGCTCACTTGAGAAGCGATTAACGTTGTGTCTTGATACAGGTATGCTGCAATAATTATAACAATAGTCATATTAACAATCATAACAACAAGCCAGATAATATTGTACATATTCTATACGTATTACTATTATGAATAATAATCATATGTACTATCAGATCGCGTAAAAATCTAAGTTATCTCTGTGTTTCTCCTATTTTCCCGTACACGTATTACGTCCCTTGGCAATGAAATGTCAACAAGTATCATTCTGCGTGCCATAGAGTGCACGTTTCATTTCTGACTTGTGCATATCTGTTGAAAGTACGTATACATATGAAAAACTTACGGTGGAACGCATTGTTGGCTTGTCATGGCTTGTACATGCAACTTCTGGGCTCACTTGAGAAGCGATTAACGTTGTGTCTTGATACAGGTATGCTGCAATAATTATAACAATAGTCATATTAACAATCATAACAACAAGCCAGATAATATTGTACATATTCTATACGTATTACTATTATGAATAATAATCATATGGCCTATCAGATCGCGTAAAAATCTAAGTTATCTCTGTGTTTCTCCTATTTCCCCGTACACGGATTACATCCCTTGGCAATGAAATGTCAACAAGTATCATTCTGCGTGCCATAGAGTGCACGTTTCATTTCTGATGTGTGCATATCTGTTGAAAGTGCGTATACATATGAAAAACTTACGGTGGAACGCATTGTTGGCTTGTCATGGCTTGTACATGCAACTTCTGGGCTCACTTGAGAAGCGATTAACGTTGTGTCTTGATACAGGTTTGCTGCAACAATTATAACAATAGTCATATTAACAATCATAACAACAAGCCAGATAATATTGTACATATTCTATACGTATTACTATTATGAATAATAATCATATGGCCTATCAGATCGCGTAAAAATCTAAGTTATCTCTGTGTTTCTCCTATTTCCCCGTACACGGATTACATCCCTTGGCAATGAAATGTCAACAAGTATCATTCTGCGTGCCATAAAGAGCACGTTTCATTTCTGACGTGTGCATATCTGTTGAAAGTACGTATACATATGAAAAACTTACGGTGGAACGCATTGTTGGCTTGTCATGGCTTGTACATGCAACTTCTGGGCTCACTTGAAAAGCGATTAACGTTGTGTCTTGATACAGGTTTGCTGCAATAATTATAACAATAGTCATATTAACAATCATAACAACAAGCCAGATAATATTGTACATATTCTATACGTATTACTATTATGAATAATAATCATATGGCCTATCAGATCGCATAAAAATCTAAGTTATCTCTGTGTTTCTCCTATTTCCCCGTACACGGATTACATCCCTTGGCAATGAAATGTCAACAAGTATCATTCTGCGTGCCATAGAGTGCACGTTTCATTTCTGATGTGTGCATATCTGTTGAAAGTGCGTATACATATGAAAAACTTACGGTGGAACGCATTGTTGGCTTGTCATGGCGTGCACATGCAACTTCTGGGCTCACTTGAGAAGCGATTAACGTTGTGTCTTGATACAGGTTTGCTGCAATAATTATAACAATAGTCATATTGACAATCATAACAACAAGCCAGATAATATTGTACATATTCTATACGTATTACTATTATGAATAATAATCATATGGCCTATCAGATCGCGTAAAAATCTAAGTTATCTCTGTGTTTCTCCTATTTCCCCGTACACGGATTACATCCCTTGGCAATGAAATGTCAACAAGTATCATTCTGCGTACCATAAAGTGCACGTTTCATTTCTGACGTGTGCATATCTGTTGAAAGTACGTATACATATGAAAAACTTACGGTGGAACGCATTGTTGGCTTGTCATGGCTTGTACATGCAACTTCTGGGCTCACTTGAAAAGCGATTAACGTTGTGTCTTGATACAGGTTTGCTGCAATAATTATAACAATAGTCATATTAACAATCATAACAACAAGCCAGATAATATTGTACATATTCTATACGTATTACTATTATGAATAATAATCATATGTACTATCAGATCGCGTAAAAATCTAAGTTATCTCTGTGTTTCTCCTATTTTCCCGTACACGTATTACGTCCCTTGGCAATGAAATGTCAACAAGTATCATTCTGCGTGCCATAGAGTGCACGTTTCATTTCTGACTTGTGCATATCTGTTGAAAGTACGTATACATATGAAAAACTTACGGTGGAACGCATTGTTGGCTTGTCATGGCTTGTACATGCAACTTCTGGGCTCACTTGAGAAGCGATTAACGTTGTGTCTTGATACAGGTATGCTGCAATAATTATAACAATAGTCATATTAACAATCATAACCACAAGCCAGATAATATTGTACATATTCTATACGTATTACTATTATGAATAATAATCATATGGCCTATCAGATCGCGTAAAAATCTAAGTTATCTCTGTGTTTCTCCTATTTCCCCGTACACGGATTACATCCCTTGGCAATGAAATGTCAACAAGTATCATTCTGCGTGCCATAGAGTGCACGTTTCATTTCTGATGTGTGCATATCTGTTGAAAGTGCGTATACATATGAAAAACTTACGGTGGAACGCATTGTTGGCTTGTCATGGCTTGTACATGCAACTTCTGGGCTCACTTGAGAAGCGATTAACGTTGTGTCTTGATACAGGTTTGCTGCAATAATTATAACAATAGTCATATTAACAATCATAACAACAAGCCAGATAATATTGTACATATTCTATACGTATGACTATTATGAATAATAATCATATGGCCTATCAGATCGCGTAAAAATCTAAGTTATCTCTGTGTTTCTCCTATTTCCCCGTACACGGATTACATCCCTTGGCAATGAAATGTCAACAAGTATCATTTTGCGTGCCATAAAGAGCACGTTTCATTTCTGACCTGTGCATATCTGTTGAAAGTACGTATACATATGAAAAACTTACGGTGGAACGCATTGTTGGCTTGTCATGGCTTGTACATGCAACTTCTGGGCTCACTTGAAAAGCGATTAACGTTGTGTCTTGATACAGGTTTGCTGCAATAATTATAACAATAGTCATATTAACAATCATAACAACAAGCCAGATAATATTGTACATATTCTATACGTATTACTATTATGAATAATAATCATATGGCCTATCAGATCGCGTAAAAATCTAAGTTATCTCTGTGTTTCTCCTATTTCCCCGTACACGGATTACATCCCTTGGCAATGAAATGTCAACAAGTATCATTCTGCGTGCCATAGAGTGCACGTTTCATTTCTGATGTGTGCATATCTGTTGAAAGTGCGTATACATATGAAAAACTTACGGTGGAACGCATTGTTGGCTTGTCATGGCTTGTACATGCAACTTCTGGGCTCACTTGAGAAGCGATTAACGTTGTGTCTTGATACAGGTTTGCTGCAATAATTATAACAATAGTCATATTAACAATCATAACAACAAGCCAGATAATATTGTACATATTCTATACGTATTACTATTATGAATAATAATCATATGGCCTATCAGATCGCGTAAAAATCTAAGTTATCTCTGTGTTTCTCCTATTTCCCCGTACACGGATTACATCCCTTGGCAATGAAATGTCAACAAGTATCATTCTGCGTGCCATAGAGTGCACGTTTCATTTCTGATGTGTGCATATCTGTTGAAAGTGCGTATACATATGAAAAACTTACGGTGGAACGCATTGTTGGCTTGTCATGGCGTGCACATGCAACTTCTGGGCTCACTTGAGAAGCGATTAACGTTGTGTCTTGATACAGGTTTGCTGCAATAATTATAACAATAGTCATATTAACAATCATAACAACAAGCCAGATAATATTGTACATATTCTATACGTATTACTATTATGAATAATAATCATATGGCCTATCAGATCGCGTAAAAATCTAAGTTATCTCTGTGTTTCTCCTATTTCCCCGTACACGGATTACATCCCTTGGCAATGAAATGTCAACAAGTATCATTCTGCGTGCCATAAAGTGCACGTTTCATTTCTGACGTGTGCATATCTGTTGAAAGTACGTATACATATGAAAAACTTACGGTGGAACGCATTGTTGGCTTGTCATGGCTTGTACATGCAACTTCTGGGCTCACTTGAAAAGCGATTAACGTTGTGTCTTGATACAGGTTTGCTGCAATAATTATAACAATAGTCATATTAACAATCATAACAACAAGCCAGATAATATTGTACATATTCTATACGTATTACTATTATGAATAATAATCATATGGCCTATCAGATCGCGTAAAAATCTAAGTTATCTCTGTGTTTCTCCTATTTCCCCGTACACGGATTACATCACTTGGCAATGAAATGTCAACAAGTATCATTCTGCGTGCCATAAAGAGCACGTTTCATTTCTGACGTGTGCCTATATCTGTTGAAAGTACGTATACATATGAAAAACTTACGGTGGAACGCATTGTTGGCTTGTCATGGCTTGTACATGCAACTTCTGGGCTCACTTGAAAAGCGATTAACGTTGTGTCTTGATACAGGTTTGCTGCAATAATTATAACAAAAGTCATATTAACAATCATAACAACAAGCCAGATAATATTGTACATATTCTATACGTATTACTATTATGAATAATAATCATATGGCCTATCAGATCGCGTAAAAATCTAAGTTATCTCTGTGTTTCTCCTATTTCCCCGTACACGGATTACATCCCTTGGCAATGAAATGTCAACAAGTATCATTCTGCGTGCCATAGAGTGCACGTTTCATTTCTGATGTGTGCATATCTGTTGAAAGTGCGTATACATATGAAAAACTTACGGTGGAACGCATTGTTGGCTTGTCATGGCTTGTACATGCAACTTCTGGGCTCACTTGAGAAGCGATTAACGTTGTGTCTTGATACAGGTTTGCTGCAATAATTATAACAATAGTCATATTAACAATCATAACAACAAGCCAGATAATATTGTACATATTCTATACGTATTACTATTATTATTAATAATCATATGGCCTATCAGATCGCGTAAAAATCTAAGTTATCTCTGTGTTTCTCCTATTTCCCCGTACACGGATTACATCCCTTGGCAATGAAATGTCAACAAGTATCATTCTGCGTGCCATAGAGTGCACGTTTCATTTCTGACGTGTGCATATCTGTTGAAAGTACGTATACATATGAAAAACTTACGGTGGAACGCATTGTTGGCTTGTCATGGCTTGTACATGCAACTTCTGGGCTCTCTTGAAAAGCGATTAACGTTGTGTCTTGATACAGGTTTGCTGCAATAATTATAATAATAGTCATATTAACAATCATAACAACAAGCCAGATAATATTGTACATATTCTATACGTATTACTATTATGAATAATAATCATATGTACTATCAGATCGCGTAAAAATCTAAGTTATCTCTGTGTTTCTCCTATTTTCCCGTACACGTATTACGTCCCTTGGCAATGAAATGTCAACAAGTATCATTCTGCGTGCCATAGAGTGCCCGTTTCATTTCTGACTTGTGCATATCTGTTGAAAGTACGTATACATATGAAAAACTTACGGTGGAACGCATTGTTGGCTTGTCATGGCTTGTACATGCAACTTCTGGGCTCACTTGAGAAGCGATTAACGTTGTGTCTTGATACAGGTATGCTGAAATAATTATAACAATAGTCATATTAACAATCATAACAACAAGCCAGATAATATTGTACATATTCTATACGTATTACTATTATGAATAATAATCATATGGCCTATCAGATCGCGTAAAAATCTAAGTTATCTCTGTGTTTCTCCTATTTCCCCGTACACGGATTACATCCCTTGGCAATGAAATGTCAACAAGTATCATTCTGCGTGCCATAGAGTGCACGTTTCATTTCTGATGTGTGCATATCTGTTGAAAGTGCGTATACATATGAAAAACTTACGGTGGAACGCATTGTTGGCTTGTCATGGCTTGTACATGCAACTTCTGGGCTCACTTGAGAAGCGATTAACGTTATGTCTTGATACAGGTTTGCTGCAATAATTATAACAATAGTCATATTAACAATCATAACAACAAGCCAGATAATATTGTACATATTCTATACGTATTACTATTATGAATAATAATCATATGGCCTATCAGATCGCGTAAAAATCTAAGTTATCTCTGTGTTTCTCCTATTTCCCCGTACACGGATTACATCCCTTGGCAATGAAATGTCAACAAGTATCATTCTGCGTGCCATAGAGTGCACGTTTCATTTCTGATGTGTGCATATCTGTTGAAAGTGCGTATACATATGAAAAACTTACGGAGGAACGCATTGTTGGCTTGTCATGGCTTGCACATGCAACTTCTGGGCTCACTTGAGAAGCGATTAACGTTGTGTCTTGATACAGGTTTGCTGCAATAATTATAACAATAGTCATATTAACAATCATAACAACAAGCCAGATAATATTGTACATATTCTATACGTATTACTATTATGAATAATAATCATATGGCCTATCAGATCGCGTAAAAATCTAAGTTATCTCTGTGTTTCTCCTATTTCCCCGTACACGGATTACATCCCTTGGCAATGAAATGTCAACAAGTATCATTCTGCGTGCCATAGAGTGCACGTTTCATTTCTGATGTGTGCATATCTGTTGAAAGTGCGTATACATATGAAAAACTTACGGTGGAACGCATTGTTGGCTTGTCATGGCTTGTACATGCAACTTCTGGGCTCACTTGAGAAGCGATTAACGTTGTGTCTTGATACAGGTTTGCTGCAATAATTATAACAATAGTCATATTAACAATCATAACAACAAGCCAGATAATATTGTACATATTCTATACGTATTACTATTATTATTAATAATCATATGGCCTATCAGATCGCGTAAAAATCTAAGTTATCTCTGTGTTTCTCCTATTTCCCCGTACACGGATTACATCCCTTGGCAATGAAATGTCAACAAGTATCATTCTGCGTGCCATAGAGTGCACGTTTCATTTCTGACGTGTGCATATCTGTTGAAAGTACGTATACATATGAAAAACTTACGGTGGAACGCATTGTTGGCTTGTCATGGCTTGTACATGCAACTTCTGGGCTCTCTTGAAAAGCGATTAACGTTGTGTCTTGATACAGGTTTGCTGCAATAATTATAATAATAGTCATATTAACAATCATAACAACAAGCCAGATAATATTGTACATATTCTATACGTATTACTATTATGAATAATAATCATATGTACTATCAGATCGCGTAAAAATCTAAGTTATCTCTGTGTTTCTCCTATTTTCCCGTACACGTATTACGTCCCTTGGCAATGAAATGTCAACAAGTATCATTCTGCGTGCCATAGAGTGCCCGTTTCATTTCTGACTTGTGCATATCTGTTGAAAGTACGTATACATATGAAAAACTTACGGTGGAACGCATTGTTGGCTTGTCATGGCTTGTACATGCAACTTCTGGGCTCACTTGAGAAGCGATTAACGTTGTGTCTTGATACAGGTATGCTGAAATAATTATAACAATAGTCATATTAACAATCATAACAACAAGCCAGATAATATTGTACATATTCTATACGTATTACTATTATGAATAATAATCATATGGCCTATCAGATCGCGTAAAAATCTAAGTTATCTCTGTGTTTCTCCTATTTCCCCGTACACGGATTACATCCCTTGGCAATGAAATGTCAACAAGTATCATTCTGCGTGCCATAGAGTGCACGTTTCATTTCTGATGTGTGCATATCTGTTGAAAGTGCGTATACATATGAAAAACTTACGGTGGAACGCATTGTTGGCTTGTCATGGCTTGTACATGCAACTTCTGGGCTCACTTGAGAAGCGATTAACGTTATGTCTTGATACAGGTTTGCTGCAATAATTATAACAATAGTCATATTAACAATCATAACAACAAGCCAGATAATATTGTACATATTCTATACGTATTACTATTATGAATAATAATCATATGGCCTATCAGATCGCGTAAAAATCTAAGTTATCTCTGTGTTTCTCCTATTTCCCCGTACACGGATTACATCCCTTGGCAATGAAATGTCAACAAGTATCATTCTGCGTGCCATAGAGTGCACGTTTCATTTCTGATGTGTGCATATCTGTTGAAAGTGCGTATACATATGAAAAACTTACGGAGGAACGCATTGTTGGCTTGTCATGGCTTGCACATGCAACTTCTGGGCTCACTTGAGAAGCGATTAACGTTGTGTCTTGATACAGGTTTGCTGCAATAATTATAACAATAGTCATATTAACAATCATAACAACAAGCCAGATAATATTGTACATATTCTATACGTATTACTATTATGAATAATAATCATATGGCCTATCAGATCGCGTAAAAATCTAAGTTATCTCTGTGTTTCTCCTATTTCCCCGTACACGGATTACATCCCTTGGCAATGAAATGTCAACAAGTATCATTCTGCGTGCCATAAAGTGCACGTTTCATTTCTGACGTGTGCATATCTGTTGAAAGTACGTATACATATGAAAAACTTACGGTGGAACGCATTGTTGGCTTGTCATGGCTTGTACATGCAACTTCTGGGCTCACTTGAAAAGCGATTAACGTTGTGTCTTGATACAGGTTTGCTGCAATAATTATAACAATAGTCATATTAACAATCATAACAACAAGCCAGATAATATTGTACATATTCTATACGTATTACTATTATGAATAATAATCATATGTACTATCAGATCGCGTAAAAATCTAAGTTATCTCTGTGTTTCTCCTATTTTCCCGTACACGTATTACGTCCCTTGGCAATGAAATGTCAACAAGTATCATTCTGCGTGCCATAGAGTGCACGTTTCATTTCTGACTTGTGCATATCTGTTGAAAGTACGTATACATATGAAAAACTTACGGTGGAACGCATTGTTGGCTTGTCATGGCTTGTACATGCAACTTCTGGGCTCACTTGAGAAGCGATTAACGTTGTGTCTTGATACAGGTATGCTGCAATAATTATAACAATAGTCATATTAACAATCATAACAACAAGCCAGATAATATTGTACATATTCTATACGTATTACTATTATGAATAATAATCATATGGCCTATCAGATCGCGTAAAAATCTAAGTTATCTCTGTGTTTCTCCTATTTCCCCGTACACGGATTACATCCCTTGGCAATGAAATGTCAACAAGTATCATTCTGCGTGCCATAGAGTGCACGTTTCATTTCTGACGTGTGCATATCTGTTGAAAGTACGTATACATATGAAAAACTTACGGTGGAACGCATTGTTGGCTTGTCATGGCTTGTACATGCAACTTCTGGGCTCACTTGAAAAGCGATTAACGTTGTGTCTTGATACAGGTTTGCTGCAATAATTATAACAATAGTCATATTAACAATCATAACAACAAGCCAGATAATATTGTACATATTCTATACGTATTACTATTATGAATAATAATCATATGTACTATCAGATCGCGTAAAAATCTAAGTTATCTCTGTGTTTCTCCTATTTTCCCGTACACGTATTACGTCCCTTGGCAATGAAATGTCAACAAGTATCATTCTGCGTGCCATAGAGTGCCCGTTTCATTTCTGACTTGTGCATATCTGTTGAAAGTACGTATACATATGAAAAACTTACGGTGGAACGCATTGTTGGCTTGTCATGGCTTGTACATGCAACTTCTGGGCTCACTTGAGAAGCGATTAACGTTATGTCTTGATACAGGTTTGCTGCAATAATTATAACAATAGTCATATTAACAATCATAACAACAAGCCAGATAATATTGTACATATTCTATACGTATTACTATTATGAATAATAATCATATGGCCTATCAGATCGCGTAAAAATCTAAGTTATCTCTGTGTTTCTCCTATTTCCCCGTACACGGATTACATCCCTTGGCAATGAAATGTCAACAAGTATCATTCTGCGTGCCATAGAGTGCACGTTTCATTTCTGATGTGTGCATATCTGTTGAAAGTGCGTATACATATGAAAAACTTACGGTGGAACGCATTGTTGGCTTGTCATGGCTTGTACATGCAACTTCTGGGCTCACTTGAGAAGCGATTAACGTTGTGTCTTGATACAGGTTTGCTGCAATAATTATAACAATAGTCATATTAACAATCATAACAACAAGCCAGATAATATTGTACATATTCTATACGTATTACTATTATGAATAATAATCATATGGCCTATCAGATCGCGTAAAAATCTTAGTTATCTCTGTGTTTCTCCTATTTCCCCGTACACGGATTACATCCCTTGGCAATGAAATGTCAACAAGTATCATTCTGCGTGCCATAGAGTGCACGTTTCATTTCTGACGTGTGCATATCTGTTGAAAGTACGTATACATATGAAAAACTTACGGTGGAACGCATTGTTGGCTTGTCATGGCTTGTACATGCAACTTCTGGGCTCACTTGAGAAGCGATTAACGTTGTGTCTTGATACAGGTTTGCTGCAATAATTATAACAATAGTCATATTAACAATCATAACAACAAGCCAGATAATATTGTACATATTCTATACGTATTACTATTATGAATAATAATCATATGGCCTATCAGATCGCGTAAAAATCTAAGTTATCTCTGTGTTTCTCCTATTTCCCCGTACACGGATTACATCCCTTGGCAATGAAATGTCAACAAGTATCATTCTGCGTGCCATAAAGTGCACGTTTCATTTCTGACGTGTGCATATCTGTTGAAAGTACGTATACATATGAAAAACTTACGGTGGAACGCATTGTTGGCTTGTCATGGCTTGTACATGCAACTTCTGGGCTCACTTGAAAAGCGATTAACGTTGTGTCTTGATACAGGTTTGCTGCAATAATTATAACAATAGTCATATTAACAATCATAACAACAAGCCAGATAATATTGTACATATTCTATACGTATTACTATTATGAATAATAATCATATGTACTATCAGATCGCGTAAAAATCTAAGTTATCTCTGTGTTTCTCCTATTTTCCCGTACACGTATTACGTCCCTTGGCAATGAAATGTCAACAAGTATCATTCTGCGTGCCATAGAGTGCACGTTTCATTTCTGACTGATGCATATCTGTTGAAAGTACGTATACATATGAAAAACTTACGGTGGAACGCATTGTTGGCTTGTCATGGCTTGTACATGCAACTTCTGGGCTCACTTGAGAAGCGATTAACGTTGTGTCTTGATACAGGTATGCTGCAATAATTATAACAATAGTCATATTAACAATCATAACAACAAGCCAGATAATATTGTACATATTCTATACGTATTACTATTATGAATAATAATCATATGGCCTATCAGATCGCGTAAAAATCTAAGTTATCTCTGTGTTTCTCCTATTTCCCCGTACACGGATTACATCCCTTGGCAATGAAATGTCAACAAGTATCATTCTGCGTGCCATAGAGTGCACGTTTCATTTCTGATGTGTGCATATCTGTTGAAAGTGCGTATACATATGAAAAACTTACGGTGGAACGCATTGTTGGCTTGTCATGGCTTGTACATGCAACTTCTGGGCTCACTTGAGAAGCGATTAACGTTGTGTCTTGATACAGGTTTGCTGCAATAATTATAATAATAGTCATATTAACAATCATAACAACAAGCCAGATAATATTGTACATATTCTATACGTATTACTATTATGAATAATAATCATATGTACTATCAGATCGCGTAAAAATCTAAGTTATCTCTGTGTTTCTCCTATTTTCCCGTACACGTATTACGTCCCTTGGCAATGAAATGTCAACAAGTATCATTCTGCGTGCCATAGAGTGCCCGTTTCATTTCTGACTTGTGCATATCTGTTGAAAGTACGTATACATATGAAAAACTTACGGTGGAACGCATTGTTGGCTTGTCATGGCTTGTACATGCAACTTCTGGGCTCACTTGAGAAGCGATTAACGTTGTGTCTTGATACAGGTATGCTGCAATAATTATAACAATAGTCATATTAACAATCATAACAACAAGCCAGATAATATTGTACATATTCTATACGTATTACTATTATGAATAATAATCATATGGCCTATCAGATCGCGTAAAAATCTAAGTTATCTCTGTGTTTCTCCTATTTCCCCGTATACGGATTACATCCCTTGGCAATGAAATGTCAACAAGTATCATTCTGCGTGCCATAGAGTGCACGTTTCATTTCTGATGTGTGCATATCTGTTGAAAGTGCGTATACATATGAAAAACTTACGGTGGAACGCATTGTTGGCTTGTCATGGCTTGTACATACAACTTCTGGGCTCACTTGAGAAGCGATTAACGTTGTGTCTTGATACAGGTATGCTGCAATAATTATAACAATAGTCATATAAACAATCATAACAACAAGCCAGATAATATTGTACATATTCTATACGTATTACTATTATGAATAATAATCATATGGCCTATCAGATCGCGTAAAAATCTAAGTTATCTCTGTGTTTCTCCTATTTTCCCGTACACGTATTACGTCCCTTGGCAATGAAATGTCAACAAGTATCATTCTGCGTGCCATAGAGTGCCCGTTTCATTTCTGACTTGTGCATATCTGTTGAAAGTACGTATACATATGAAAAACTTACGGTGGAACGCATTGTTGGCTTGTCATGGCTTGTACATGCAACTTCTGGGCTCACTTGAGAAGCGATTAACGTTGTGTCTTGATACAGGTATGCTGCAATAATTATAACAATAGTCATATTAACAATCATAACAACAAGCCAGATAATATTGTACATATTCTATACGTATTACTATTATGAATAATAATCATATGGCCTATCAGATCGCGTAAAAATCTAAGTTATCTCTGTGTTTCTCCTATTTCCCCGTACACGGATTACATCCCTTGGCAATGAAATGTCAACAAGTATCATTCTGCGTGCCATAGAGTGCACGTTTCATTTCTGATGTGTGCATATCTGTTGAAAGTGCGTATACATATGAAAAACTTACGGTGGAACGCATTGTTGGCTTGTCATGGCTTGTACATACAACTTCTGGGCTCACTTGAGAAGCGATTAACGTTGTGTCTTGATACAGGTATGCTGCAATAATTATAACAATAGTCATATTAACAATCATAACAACAAGCCAGATAATATTGTACATATTCTATACGTATTACTATTATGAATAATAATCATATGGCCTATCAGATCGCGTAAAAATCTAAGTTATCTCTGTGTTTCTCCTATTTCCCCGTACACGGATTACATCCCTTGACAATGAAATGTCAACAAGTATCATTCTGCGTGCCATAGAGTGCCCGTTTCATTTCTGACTTGTGCATATCTGTTGAAAGTACGTATACATATGAAAAACTTACGGTGGAACGCATTGTTGGCTTGTCATGGCTTGTACATGCAACTTCTGGGCTCACTTGAGAAGCGATTAACGTTGTGTCTTGATACAGGTATGCTGCAATAATTATAACAATAGTCATATTAACAATCATAACAACAAGCCAGATAATATTGTACATATTCTATACGTATTACTATTATGAATAATAATCATATGGCCTATCAGATCGCGTAAAAATCTAAGTTATCTTTGTGTTTCTCCTATTTCCCCGTACACGGATTACATCCCTTGGCAATTAAATGTCAACAAGTATCATTCTGCGTGCCATAGAGTGCACGTTTCATTTCTGATGTGTGCATATCTGTTGAAAGTGCGTATACATATGAAAAACTTACGGTGGAACGCATTGTTGGCTTGTCATGGCTTGTACATGCAACTTCTGGGCTCACTTGAGAAGCGATTAACGTTGTGTCTTGATACAGGTTTGCTGCAATAATTATAATAATAGTCATATTAACAATCATAACAACAAGCCAGATAATATTGTACATATTCTATACGTATTACTATTATGAATAATAATCATATGTACTATCAGATCGCGTAAAAATCTAAGTTATCTCTGTGTTTCTCCTATTTTCCCGTACACGTATTACGTCCCTTGGCAATGAAATGTCAACAAGTATCATTCTGCGTGCCATAGAGTGCCCGTTTCATTTCTGACTTGTGCATATCTGTTGAAAGTACGTATACATATGAAAAACTTACGGTGGAACGCATTGTTGGCTTGTCATGGCTTGTACATGCAACTTCTGGGCTCACTTGAGAAGCGATTAACGTTGTGTCTTGATACAGGTATGCTGCAATAATTATAACAATAGTCATATTAACAATCATAACAACAAGCCAGATAATATTGTACATATTCTATACGTATTACTATTATGAATAATAATCATATGGCCTATCAGATCGCGTAAAAATCTAAGTTATCTCTGTGTTTCTCCTATTTCCCCGTATACGGATTACATCCCTTGGCAATGAAATGTCAACAAGTATCATTCTGCGTGCCATAGAGTGCACGTTTCATTTCTGATGTGTGCATATCTGTTGAAAGTGCGTATACATATGAAAAACTTACGGTGGAACGCATTGTTGGCTTGTCATGGCTTGTACATACAACTTCTGGGCTCACTTGAGAAGCGATTAACGTTGTGTCTTGATACAGGTATGCTGCAATAATTATAACAATAGTCATATAAACAATCATAACAACAAGCCAGATAATATTGTACATATTCTATACGTATTACTATTATGAATAATAATCATATGGCCTATCAGATCGCGTAAAAATCTAAGTTATCTCTGTGTTTCTCCTATTTTCCCGTACACGTATTACGTCCCTTGGCAATGAAATGTCAACAAGTATCATTCTGCGTGCCATAGAGTGCCCGTTTCATTTCTGACTTGTGCATATCTGTTGAAAGTACGTATACATATGAAAAACTTACGGTGGAACGCATTGTTGGCTTGTCATGGCTTGTACATGCAACTTCTGGGCTCACTTGAGAAGCGATTAACGTTGTGTCTTGATACAGGTATGCTGCAATAATTATAACAATAGTCATATTAACAATCATAACAACAAGCCAGATAATATTGTACATATTCTATACGTATTACTATTATGAATAATAATCATATGGCCTATCAGATCGCGTAAAAATCTAAGTTATCTCTGTGTTTCTCCTATTTCCCCGTACATGGATTACATCCCTTGGCAATGAAATGTCAACAAGTATCATTCTGCGTGCCATAGAGTGCACGTTTCATTTCTGATGTGTGCATATCTGTTGAAAGTGCGTATACATATGAAAAACTTACGGTGGAACGCATTGTTGGCTTGTCATGGCTTGTACATACAACTTCTGGGCTCACTTGAGAAGCGATTAACGTTGTGTCTTGATACAGGTATGCTGCAATAATTATAACAATAGTCATATTAACAATCATAACAACAAGCCAGATAATATTGTACATATTCTATACGTATTACTATTATGAATAATAATCATATGGCCTATCAGATCGCGTAAAAATCTAAGTTATCTCTGTGTTTCTCCTATTTCCCCGTACACGGATTACATCCCTTGACAATGAAATGTCAACAAGTATCATTCTGCGTGCCATAGAGTGCCCGTTTCATTTCTGACTTGTGCATATCTGTTGAAAGTACGTATACATATGAAAAACTTACGGTGGAACGCATTGTTGGCTTGTCATGGCTTGTACATGCAACTTCTGGGCTCACTTGAGAAGCGATTAACGTTGTGTCTTGATACAGGTATGCTGCAATAATTATAACAATAGTCATATTAACAATCATAACAACAAGCCAGATAATATTGTACATATTCTATACGTATTACTATTATGAATAATAATCATATGGCCTATCAGATCGCGTAAAAATCTAAGTTATCTTTGTGTTTCTCCTATTTCCCCGTACACGGATTACATCCCTTGGCAATTAAATGTCAACAAGTATCATTCTGCGTGCCATAGAGTGCACGTTTCATTTCTGATGTGTGCATATCTGTTGAAAGTGCGTATACATATGAAAAACTTACGGTGGAACGCATTGTTGGCTTGTCATGGCTTGTACATGCAACTTCTGGGCTCACTTGAGAAGCGATTAACGTTGTGTCTTGATACAGGTTTGCTGCAATAATTATAATAATAGTCATATTAACAATCATAACAACAAGCCAGATAATATTGTACATATTCTATACGTATTACTATTATGAATAATAATCATATGTACTATCAGATCGCGTAAAAATCTAAGTTATCTCTGTGTTTCTCCTATTTTCCCGTACACGTATTACGTCCCTTGGCAATGAAATGTCAACAAGTATCATTCTGCGTGCCATAGAGTGCCCGTTTCATTTCTGACTTGTGCATATCTGTTGAAAGTACGTATACATATGAAAAACTTACGGTGGAACGCATTGTTGGCTTGTCATGGCTTGTACATGCAACTTCTGGGCTCACTTGAGAAGCGATTAACGTTGTGTCTTGATACAGGTATGCTGCAATAATTATAACAATAGTCATATTAACAATCATAACAACAAGCCAGATAATATTGTACATATTCTATACGTATTACTATTATGAATAATAATCATATGGCCTATCAGATCGCGTAAAAATCTAAGTTATCTCTGTGTTTCTCCTATTTCCCCGTATACGGATTACATCCCTTGGCAATGAAATGTCAACAAGTATCATTCTGCGTGCCATAGAGTGCACGTTTCATTTCTGATGTGTGCATATCTGTTGAAAGTGCGTATACATATGAAAAACTTACGGTGGAACGCATTGTTGGCTTGTCATGGCTTGTACATACAACTTCTGGGCTCACTTGAGAAGCGATTAACGTTGTGTCTTGATACAGGTATGCTGCAATAATTATAACAATAGTCATATAAACAATCATAAGAACAAGCCAGATAATATTGTACATATTCTATACGTATTACTATTATGAATAATAATCATATGGCCTATCAGATCGCGTAAAAATCTAAGTTATCTCTGTGTTTCTCCTATTTTCCCGTACACGTATTACGTCCCTTGGCAATGAAATGTCAACAAGTATCATTCTGCGTGCCATAGAGTGCCCGTTTCATTTCTGACTTGTGCATATCTGTTGAAAGTACGTATACATATGAAAAACTTACGGTGGAACGCATTGTTGGCTTGTCATGGCTTGTACATGCAACTTCTGGGCTCACTTGAGAAGCGATTAACGTTGTGTCTTGATACAGGTATGCTGCAATAATTATAACAATAGTCATATTAACAATCATAACAACAAGCCAGATAATATTGTACATATTCTATACGTATTACTATTATGAATAATAATCATATGGCCTATCAGATCGCGTAAAAATCTAAGTTATCTCTGTGTTTCTCCTATTTCCCCGTACACGGATTACATCCCTTGGCAATGAAATGTCAACAAGTATCATTCTGCGTGCCATAGAGTGCACGTTTCATTTCTGATGTGTGCATATCTGTTGAAAGTGCGTATACATATGAAAAACTTACGGTGGAACGCATTGTTGGCTTGTCATGGCTTGTACATACAACTTCTGGGCTCACTTGAGAAGCGATTAACGTTGTGTCTTGATACAGGTATGCTGCAATAATTATAACAATAGTCATATTAACAATCATAACAACAAGCCAGATAATATTGTACATATTCTATACGTATTACTATTATGAATAATAATCATATGGCCTATCAGATCGCGTAAAAATCTAAGTTATCTCTGTGTTTCTCCTATTTCCCCGTACACGGATTACATCCCTTGACAATGAAATGTCAACAAGTATCATTCTGCGTGCCATAGAGTGCCCGTTTCATTTCTGACTTGTGCATATCTGTTGAAAGTACGTATACATATGAAAAACTTACGGTGGAACGCATTGTTGGCTTGTCATGGCTTGTACATGCAACTTCTGGGCTCACTTGAGAAGCGATTAACGTTGTGTCTTGATACAGGTATGCTGCAATAATTATAACAATAGTCATATTAACAATCATAACAACAAGCCAGATAATATTGTACATATTCTATACGTATTACTATTATGAATAATAATCATATGGCCTATCAGATCGCGTAAAAATCTAAGTTATCTTTGTGTTTCTCCTATTTCCCCGTACACGGATTACATCCCTTGGCAATTAAATGTCAACAAGTATCATTCTGCGTGCCATAGAGTGCACGTTTCATTTCTGATGTGTGCATATCTGTTGAAAGTGCGTATACATATGAAAAACTTACGGTGGAACGCATTGTTGGCTTGTCATGGCTTGTACATGCAACTTCTGGGCTCACTTGAGAAGCGATTAACGTTGTGTCTTGATACAGGTTTGCTGCAATAATTATAATAATAGTCATATTAACAATCATAACAACAAGCCAGATAATATTGTACATATTCTATACGTATTACTATTATGAAATAATAATCATATGTACTATCAGATCGCGTAAAAATCTAAGTTATCTCTGTGTTTCTCCTATTTTCCCGTACACGTATTACGTCCCTTGGCAATGAAATGTCACAAGTATCATTCTGCGTGCCATAGAGTGCCCGTTTCATTTCTGACTTGTGCATATCTGTTGAAAGTACGTATACATATGAAAAACTTACGGTGGAACGCATTGTTGGCTTGTCATGGCTTGTACATGCAACTTCTGGGCTCACTTGAGAAGCGATTAACGTTGTGTCTTGATACAGGTATGCTGCAATAATTATAACAATAGTCATATTAACAATCATAACAACAAGCCAGATAATATTGTACATATTCTATACGTATTAATATTAAGAATAATAATCATATGGCCTATCAGATCGCGTAAAAATCTAAGTTATCTCTGTGTTTCTCCTATTTCCCGTACACGGATTACATCCCTTGGCAATGAAATGTCAACAAGTATCATTCTGCGTGCCATAGAGTGCACGTTTCATTTCTGATGTGTGCATATCTGTTGAAAGTGCGTATACATATGAAAAACTTACGGTGGAACGCATTGTTGGCTGTCATGGCTTGTACATACAACTTCTGGCTCACTTGAGAAGCGATTAACGTTGTGTCTTGATACAGGTATGCTGCAATAATTATAACAATAGTCATATTAACAATCATAACAACAAGCCAGATAATATTGTACATATTCTATACGTATTACCTATTATGAATAATAATCATATGGCCTATCAGATCGCGTAAAAATCTAAGTTATCTCTGTGTTTCTCCTATTTTCCCGTACACGTATTACGTCCCCTTGGCAATGAAATGTCAACAAGTATCATTCTGCGTGCCATAGAGTGCCCGTTTCTTCTGACTTGTGCATATCTGTTGAAAGTACGTATACATATGAAAAACTTACGGTGGAACGCATTGTTGGCTTGTCATGGCTTGTACATGCAACTTCTGGGCTCACTTGAGAAGCGATTAACGTTGTGTCTTGATACAGGTATGCTGCAATAATTATAACAATAGTCATATAACAATCATAACAACAAGCCAGATAATATTGTACATATTCTATACGTATTACTATTATGAATAATAATCATATGGCCTATCAGATCGCGTTAAAATCTAAGTTATCTCTGTGTTTCTCCTATTTCCCCGTACACGGATTACATCCCTTGGCAATGAAATGTCAACAAGTATCATTCTGCGTGCCATAGAGTGCACGTTTCATTTCTGATGTGTGCATATCTGTTAAAAGAACGTATACATATGAAAAACTTACGGTGGAACGCATTGTTGGCTTGTCATGGCTTGTACATGCAACTTCTGGGCTCACTTGATAAGCGATTAACGTTGTGTTTTGATACACGTTTGCTGCAATAATTATAACAAGTCATATTAACAATCATAACGACACACCAGATAATATTGTACATATTCTATACGTATTACTATTATGAATATAATCATATGGACTATCAGATCGCGTAAAAATCTAAGTTATCTCTGTTACTCCTATTTCCCCGTACACGGATACATCCTTGGCAATGAAATGTCAACAAGTATCATTCTGCGTGCCATAGAGTGCACGTTTCATTTCTGATGTGTGCATATCTGTTGAAAGTGCGTATACATATGAAAACTTACGGTGGAACGCATTGTTTGGCTTGTCATGGCTTGTACATGCAACTTCTGGGCTCACTTGAGAAGCGATTAACGTTGTGTCTTGATACAGGTTTGCTGCAATAATTATAACAATAGTCATATTAACAATCATAACAACTAGCCAGATAATATTGTACATATTCTTTACGTATTACTATTATGAATAATAATCATATGTACTATCAGATCGCGTAAAAATCTAAGTTATCTCTGTTTGTCCTATTTTCCCGTACACGTATTACGTCCCTTGGCAATGAAATGTCAACAAGTATCATTCTGCGTGCCATAGAGTGCCCGTTTCATTTCTGACTTGTGCATATCTGTTGAAAGTACGTATACATATGAAAAACTTACGGTGGAACGCATTGTTGGCTTGTCATGGCTTGTACATGCAACTTCTGGGCTCACTTGAGAAGCGATTAACGTTGTGTCTTGATACAGGTTTGCTGCAATAATTATAACAATAGTCATATTAACAATCATAACAACAAGCCAGATAATATTGTACATATTCTATACGTATTACTATTATGAATTATAATCATATGTACTATCAGATCGCGTAAAAATCTAAGTTATCTCTGTTTGTCCTATTTTCCCGTACACGTATTACGTCCCTTGGCAATGAAATGTCAACAAGTATCATTCTGCGTGCCATAGAGTGCCCGTTTCATTTCTGACTTGTGCATATCTGTTGAAAGTACGTATACATATGATAAACTTACGGTGGAACGCATTGTTGGCTTGTCATGGCTTGTACATGCAACTTCTGGGCCCACTTGAGAAGCGATTAACGATGTGTCTTGATACAGGTTTGCTGCAATAATTATAACAATAGTCATATTAACAATCATAACAACAAGCCAGATAATATTGTACATATTCTATACGTATTACTATTATGAATAATAATCATATGTAATATCAGATCGCGTAAAAATCTAAGTTATCTCTGTTTGTCCTATTTTCCCGTACACGTATTACGTCCCTTGGCAATGAAATGTCAACAAGTATCATTCTGCGTGCCATAGAGTGTCCGTTTCATTTCTGACTTGTGCATATCTGTTGAAAGTACGTATACATAGGAAAAACTTACGGTGGAACGCATTGTTGGCTTGTCATGGCTTGTACATGCAACTTCTGGGCTCACTTGAGAAGCGATTAACGTTGTGTCTTGATACAGGTTTGCTGCAATAATTATAACAATAGTCATATTAACAATCATAACAACTAGCCAGATAATATTGTACATATTCTTTACGTATTACTATTATAAATAATAATCATATGTACTATCAGATCGCGTAAAAATCTAAGTTATCTCTGTTTGTCCTATTTTCCCGTACACGTATTACGTCCCTTGGCAATGAAATGTCAACAAGTATCATTCTGCGTGCCATAGAGTGCCCGTTTCATTTCTGACTTGTGCATATCTGTTGAAAGTACGTATACATATGAAAAACTTACGGTGGAACGCATTGTTGGCTTGTCATGGCTTGTACATGCAACTTCTGGGCTCACTTGAGAAGCGATTAACGTTGTGTCTTGATACAGGTTTGCTGCAATAATTATAACAATAGTCATATTAACAATCATAACAACAAGCCAGATAATATTGTACATATTCTATACGTATTACTATTATGAATAATAATCATA
>JAWPHD010021982.1:0-26576 GCA_037043455.1 Cyrtodaria siliqua
CATAAAGGGCAGTCACACAAGTAATTGAATATTAAGTCACACAAGCTGATGGACATGTCACACAAAGCTTAAATAATACAAATTAATGTGTTCATAAAGGACAGTCAAATAAGTAATTGGATATTAAGTCACACAAGCTGATGGATATTCGTCACACAAAGCTTTAAATAATACAAATGTGTACATAAAGGACAGTCACATAAGTAATTGGATATTAAGTTACACAAGCTGATGGACATGTCGTCACACAAAGCTTAAATAATACAAATTAATGTGTTCATAAAGGACAGTCACATAAGTAATTGGATATTAAGTTACACAAGCTGATGGACATGTCGTCACACAAAGCTTTAAATAATACAAATGTGTTCATAAAGGACAGTCACATAAGTAATTGGATATTAAGTTACACAAGCTGATGGACATGTCGTCACACAAAGCTTAAATAATACAAATTAATGTGTTCATAAAGGACAGTCACATAAGTAATTGGATATTAAGTTACACAAGCTGATGGACATGTCGTCACACAAAGCTTTAAATAATACAAATGTGTACATAAAGGACAATATGGAGTCCACACTTGAGGTCCTCTGAAGTGTTTACTCCAAGAGTCTATGTTTGATAGGTCTGTACAAAAGGTAATCATCCGCAAATAGTCATACTTGGGAGTGCACAGTATCAGACAAGTCGTTGATATAACATAAAAATGAGAGCAGTCTCAAAATAGTGGCTTGAGGTACTCCTGATAGTATGGGAGTAGGAGTAGAAAACTCACCCTCACAAACTACTGTTATGTTTCTCTTTGTGATTAAAGCTTTGGGCCAGTGTATTAGCCAGCCAACCGTGCAGCCGTCTTTTGCACGGCCGTTTTTGAAATATCGCGGCCAATATTAGGGGGAGTGGGTGGGTCAAAAAAAAATCCTTGCTCAACAACACTTCCAAACTCTTACTTTCTCAATACTGTTATACATTTATAGAATAAATATATCTAAAATGCATTTCTTTCACCTTTATCTGTAAAAATAAATTACCCCAGAGACACCCACTTGTCGCGAATTGGTGCATAGCGCTTGTTAGCACATTATTTTGCACACCCTGTTTGCATATTAGCACACCCAGTTCTTGAATTTCTGCCTAAAACACTGCTTTGGGCCATTCATGTATACCTCACTGGATGCCAAAACCTGTCTAACTTATGTAGTAGCTCGCTGTGTGCTATGAATTTGGGATTCGAAAGAGCAATGTATCAAATGTTTCTAACACTGGACACTATGTGCTTACCCAGGGATATTGTCTTCATATATTGTTTTGATTTTTTCTTACTTTATTTATAACTCTTGCAGTGATTGTGATCATTGTTTTATTCATATAAGACAATTATTGGAAGTGATCAGATTTGCAAAATTTAAACTAACTAAAGAAACAATTGAATTGAATTGGAGTTTTATGGTGCACCAACACAAGAAAGGTTATATGGCGCCAAACAGGGATGAACATGCCAGGCTCATCCTCAATTTACATCTAGATAAAATATGGAGAATGGGGCTAGAACCTTCTAACCTGCAGAACGGAGAAAATTCTACTGTAGACACTCCATTTACGATGGAGCCATGTTTCCACATTTGCATATGCGGTGTCATGAAGAAAACCTTGAATGAGCATGATAAAAAAATGACAAAATGAACATAAAGTGGGGGTCCTACCCCTCTGCCCCAAGCCGGATTTGCAGTGGTTGTATTGTACCCCAGCAACCACACGGGGGGGTGGGGTGGGGTGGGGGTGGGGGTGGGGGTGGGGGTGGGGGGGGGGGGGGGGGGGGGGGGGGGGGGGGGGGATTGTCTTTATTGTTATGTCTGGTACCCATCTGCTTTATTACTGCACAATGTAATGGCAATATGCCAAAGATTGATAGTTTGCTAGTTAGACTAAGGTATGAAACATCTAGATGGCTTCTTTATGGGAGATTGTCTTTATTGTTATGTCTGGTACCCATCTGCTTTATTACTGCACAATGTAATGGAAATATGCCAAAGATTGATAGTTTGCTAGTTAGACTAAGGTATGAAACATCTAGATGGCTTCTTTATTTTCACTTTCTTTATATATTTTAATAAACTCAATCAACAGATCTTCTGTTCAAACATTATGGCAGACCTGTGCTTTTTTGTATCACAGTTTTGTTGTTGCTGTCATTGACGAGTGCTCTCCTTTGTATCAGACACAAATTACTACGCAATAAAATCGCAATGAAAATTGTCTGCCAATACAGCAATGTATGTTGCTACAGCCACTTTTGTTGCAGCTGCTTACATTCTCTTCAGCGCCATTAATCTTTTTTGAGCCCTACATACAGCACACGCCATATACCAAATTGCAGGTATACAGTGTTTATTTTTGATAATCATCATGGTAACGACCGGGAAGTAGTTTCTTTATATTCAGGATTAAATGGTGCAAACGCATTACAGTAATGTTTATTTTATTATCAGTGGTCAAAATTAGCACTTAGCCCGAAGAAAAAAAACTAGTAAATTTTAATTTGGGCTAGTAAAAATCTGGAAATCTATATAGTCGAGATTGTGAAAATTGTAGTAGTCTAAATGATTATATAATAATTCCAGCTAGTGAACAAAAATCCTGATTTCTTTGACTGCATTATTGAAATGTATGATGATAATTGGCCAGAAAGACGAGGTTAGCGTGACTGGAACACGTTTTAACTGTGGTTTCCCTTCAATAACTTTTTTTAATACTGCAAATAGCTTAGCTATCAAGAGTAATGATTAACAAGCAAAGTTTGCATCCCATGATGCACACACTGATAGTTTCAAAGCAAGGCAGTAAATGGCCAAAATCCGTTTGATGGAAAAAAAGAACAAGCAGGGGTGTAAGAATTTGGAAAAATCCACTCGCCCTGCAGGACTAGTGGAATCCACTCGCCCTGCAGGACTAGTGGAAGCAAAAAGCTACTCGCCCTTACCAATTTACCACTCGCCCTGCAGAATATAACCAGTGCTCAAGAAATAGGATAGCCCGACGCCCGGGGCTCCTCGAAATCCATTCCGGGCCTGTCTCATTTTGCAGACGAGGAGCCCGTCGGGCCTGTCTAAAAAAAATTAAAAAAAAATCCCCCAAAAAATCAGTTTTACTGGATCTCAAGCTCAAGTTCCTCAAGACAAAATACTCCCATGTGTATTGTGAACTGTGAAAACACTTGCAATAAAGTATTTAAAAATGTGTTGTACACACACTGAAACAATAAGAAGTTTGAATATTTTGCCTGGCTTCGTGTCGGCAGTTTGTCACAACTTTGAGGTCGACAATTGTTGGCATAAAACTCATTATTCTGCTATTAGGTTTGTGTTTTCTTTCCTTTGTGATAAGAAATACGTTTTTTATCATTAAAAACACACTAATGCATGGTATTTCGATTGAATGTTTGTGAAATGTTCGGGCTGTAAAAGTGCGGTGTCATTGTAGTTCGGATGGTACATAATTTCGGATATATAATTTTTTTTTTTACATAATCAGTTAAAGGTGAAATTTAGCGTGTTTTTTTAGCATATATTCTGAAATATATGTATATAATATACAATCTGTTCAAATATTACACTTATTGGTTGTCCCGTTTTCTCACAGTAGCCAATTTTATCTCATAGCGCACACGCTTGAGTTTCGCCCTTTTTGAAGACAGGTAAGTGTCACGTGATCCTGTGACGTCATTGGTACCAAACGATCAGCGGTGTCGCATTGAGTTGTATAGTATTGTCTATGTAGGATTAAGTTTTATGGTACGTGTTAAAAATGCCGTGTGCTGTAGCTGGGTGTCAAAGTGTGCATAAAAAAGGACAATCTAATAACATCAGTTTTTTTCGTTTTCCTAATCAGGTTAATGATAGATTAAGATTTGAATTGTGGGTGGACCGCTGTCGACGAAAATCGCCCGTCGCGTCAAAAAAATGGGAACCTTCGAAAGACGCGCGAGTTTGTAGTAAACACTTTGAGTTGGATTCGTGGGAAATCCATCCTTTGGTTTCATTTTCATTGAATTTGAAGGACAGACGGCCATGCAGATTAAAAACAACAGCGATACCAACAATATTTTCCTACAAAAATGAGAAGTGCCTAACCCCGCCGTCTCCGAGCAAGTTTTATTCGCCGATTCGACCGGCGTTGAGGAAGAAATTATTAAATGAGGTAAGATAGAAGTTTTTGTTCAGTTATCTTAGCAATTCCTCGGGTATGTGTATGATAAATTGTAGAAAGGTATATAGTCTTAGATCTGTACATCGTGATTGTTTAGCTGTTGAATTAGATGCATGCGTCTTACGTGAACGGCGCTAATATAATGTAGCCGTCTTTTTCAAAAGATCGCTAAAAAGGTTTAGCATATGAATGTAAATGAATTCGGTGAAATAAACACTGTCGTTGTTTCAATATATATTTTGTAGAATTTTTTTTTGTTTTGTTTTAAATTATACACCTTCTTCTGCCAATAGTGTTATAGATTTATATAGAGTTATATATCGGTCTCTGGATTTGAAAATAATGACAAAATGTTTCATGGATGTCTATTAAAACGAAGAAAATTGATAATGTTACTAGCTATTATATTAGTTCAGTAATGTTGTATGGCAAAACAACAACAATAACGGCTTTTTCCTCATGCAGTAAGTAAAATAAGTGCTTTACAAGCATATATATACAGTACTGTACTTTATATTCTAAATAAAAAAATTGTTAGGTCTGTTTTTTCGATCTCTACATGTACATAATACATTATGTCGTGCTCATAAAACATTTGACTATATTATTTAGATCATCTTCGTGCGCGATGAACTAACTAGTTTCTCACGCATCATATATCCGTCTTGTGCAATACGCGGCTCGCCGCGGCGGTATTGCACCGCTCACGGAATTGCAATATACAGGAAATGTAGGCATATCATAAAACTACGTTTCCCTAAATGGTGCGTGATTTTGTCATATACCGACGTTTGTACCATGATTAGGCTGTACTTCAATAGGGCACCGCAATAGTTGATTAGTCGCTGTGTGGTATATTGTTATTTGGCGGCACGTGGAGAGCGTGTCATACTGCAAATCCGAATCTCATACACCACTATAAACTGTTTTGGAGGCGGCGGGGACTTATGGTATATAGAATACTATAGAAATTAGATGCTGTTACATTTATTTATTTATCAATTATACTTACTAGACTCTAAATATATTTTTTCAATGTCTATTTTTCGGCAAAAATAAAGTCCTTATAATCTGACGCTCGTATTAATGTACAAGTATTAGACCATGTCCATTCATTCGGAATATACTGCATTTCGCGCTTAGTGTAAATGTACCGAGATATTGCAGCGTTGCTGGTGACTTTCAGAATTTCGATGACCTGCACCGCGTTCAACTTCCTCATCGCCATCGGTTGATGAATCCGAGGTATTTTCATCCTCAGACACGAATTCTGGCTCAAAATCGTAAGGTTGCACATTGTGCAACCTTCTTATCATGGGCATTTCATCTGACTCAGCATCATAGTCGCTTAATTCCGACATTTTCACACACACTATACTGTTTTTGCGTGCTTTCCCTATGTACAAATGGTTTGTTTTGTTCCCAATGACGTCACTTCCGGTTTTACGAGGAAGAGTTTTCCCCCTTTGATTTTTTTTCAATTTTTTAGCGTAGCCTGTTCGTCTTTTCGGTTTTTATCTTTAAAAACATATTTTCACTAAAAATAAATCAATAGCATAGTTACCATCGTATTTATAATGATATTTGATAATTAAAAACATATCAACAACGGATTTGTTGATTTAGGACAAATTTCTGCTTTAAGAAAAGAAAAATATATATACTGTATATGTATAAATACAGATATAAAGTATATTTCTATTCATTATTTAAGGTGTAAGGAGTTCCTGAAATACTACTTTTAAATGAATTCTAGTTTAGGCCCCTAATTCTTTACTTGGAGAAAGTGGTGACAAAAAGAAAAAATATAGCCACAGGAGGCTCTGATAGTCTCATAAAACCTGATTAAAAATTTGGCTCCAAGTTTAGCTCCAGTTTCACCAAGTCGGCTCTAATTATTATCGTTTGGCAAAAGTGCTAGTTCTCTCCTTTGCATTGGTTATAAATTACTATGTAATATTCTATTCTAACATATTTTAAACGAAACGGTAAATAAGTCCGCTGACCAGGGAGCATAAAGTGGTAGCAAAAGACAAAATATAGTCAGAGCCTCAGAGGAGGTTCTGAGCTTGATTAATACATACGTAACAAAATCAATGTGTGCTATAAAAGTGAATAAAGACACATTTCCAATAATAAAAAAATATTGGACCTTTCCATTTTAAATCAGGGCCTGTCCATTTCAAATCGGGGCCTGTCCATTTTCAGAAGCAACAAGCCCTGGGCCTGTCTCTTAAAATAATTTTCTTTGAGCACTGATAACCTGAACATTATTTTCACCACTATAGTAAGCTACAATAAGTACATTTGTGTACTCACAGACACTGTAGTAGCTGACAGGCAGTATGTGGATATTTTATTGTTATGCAAATAAAGAAAGCGCCATATTATCTAAGTTACTAACAACACATTCACTTGAAGTAAACACATTAAGATTTATTCCCTTCCACGCGGACATTCGTCGGGGAGTGGGCAAAAAAAAATGAGCGTGGAGAATTAACTTCTAGAACAACAACAACATTCTACTGAACTTTCTCTTCAGTATTTTGTCTCCATTGGACCAATACTAGACGCCAGAACTAATAATTAACAGCGCTTGGGAACTATGCTTGTTGTTCAGCCATACCTGCGAGTCCCCAATGCGAGCGGGCGAGTGGAATTTTACACCCCTAACAAGGGTGTTAAAGCATGAATAATTAATATTGATGGACCCTTAATTAAAATCACAACAAACAACGTCGGACCGTAATTAATAACATAGGCTACACGATTCATTTTGACAGAATCTGCGTGTTAAACTTTATGCTTCTAAAAGTACCCAACTGATAAGACCTCTCGATCAAAATATGTTTGTTTGCCGTGCTCCGACCGACTCACCTGATTCGGCCGCGACTCAAAAAATGTTAATGACCTCGGGCCGAAAAAAATAATTAAATAATTTTTTTTTTATTCAAATGATAATTTTATTAGCCAGAGCTGTTAAGCATCTAATCTGGATTGCAAAGGTTATCAAAAAGTTGCCTTAGTACAAAAATGGCATAATATATGCGAACAATATATATAAAAAAAAATAAACACATGAATAAAATAATTATGTGCAAGTCCTTGTGTTTACTTTTAATAACCTATGCCCTAACATCGTACTAGGGCCTTTATAGTGTTGTAGATTGGCTTTGATGTAAAAAAGCTTTGATGTAAAAAAAAAAAAAAACCTACCTACCTACCCACCCTCAAAATTCTGGGTAGGAGCACAGCAAACAAACACTTTTTTAGTGATGGCCTAAAGTGAAGAGTACAGATAAATAGTAAAAGGTGGCGTATTACTATTACTCACGACATCATATTTGAGAATTATAGCGATAAGAGAACAAGCTTCGGGACACTGAGTGCCCATTAAGGTCATTTTATTTACCACTAAAAAGGTCCCATTTCACTGATATACAACTTATTTAAGTTTAATTTTGTCTGAAAAGTCCAAAAAACCTAAACATTAACAAGCGCCCCAAAATTTGACAAAAACGCCAAATGGGCCCAAACTATAATTCTTAGTCTCGGAAACCACACATACTATCATACTATCATATGAGAACATTTAAGATAGTATAATCTACAAACATTGTAATCACTTAAATCATATTTACCATTTTAGTTTTAGAAAAATAGGATTCCTTCCCTTTTTAATTTCACCCGCCATAGACGGGTTCCAAACTAAAACAAAAGGAAACCAAATTAAACGGAACAAATTGAAATGGAACGAAACGAAACGAAATGGAACGAAATAGAACACAATTACATTTTTGAGGATACCGAAATTACGAGTTAGTGGTGGGTACGTACAGTGGCGAGTGGACGTGTTACATCGATGGCGGGCGCCATGACTCATCGTTAGACGGATAACGCTGTGTTTAAGGTTTGAAGCTCGACGAGAGACAATGCCATAACAGGAAATGAGTGATGAGTGATAAGTGATAAACTTATATGTAATCAAACACTTGAAAACATTTTCAAATACGCATGTGAAGCTAAGAATACTGACAGTAGAGGCTTGTTTGTGGCGTAATCATTGCAAATATTGTAACTGAAGTGACCAAACGCTTAGGACAGTGTGTGTTATCGTAGTGATTATAGAATGAAGTTTAATTCCATTTTAATATAAATTACCCAGGTGCACGCCCGTGCACGAAATTGCCCGGAGGGGCACCTGGGGTCTTCCTCCACCAATGGAAGCTGGAAAGTCGCCATATGACCTTAGCTGTTGGTGCGACTATAAAATCCAATTCAATCAATAATATAATATTAAAAAATATATATACCATATATATATATATACCATATTTACAATAGAGTAAAGTGATAATTTCGCAGATGTCAGTTTTACAATACTCGACCCATCCTGCAACAGGGCGAAGTCGTACCCCCACCAAACCTTAAAACTAATTAGGTAAACTAAAAGAAATGCATGCCTTTTAAAGCTGTTAATGTCGACCTATTACCTGATAAAAATCGCATAAGCATTGGTTATTTCATGGACCTAATTATTTATATCCATGGTTATTTTAAAACTTAAAGCATCCGATATATGCTTTGCTATTTGACAAATAGAAGCTAAAGGTCAACATTGTGAATATAAAAGCAACTGGCTCAATATGATCAAATGAGTTCCCAGGGCTGTATACTTGTAGGGTACCAATATGATCGCAACGTGCCACTGTGTCCGCGGTTATATTGGACTACACGCAAGAATATGTCAGCAACGAGCGAAACTTTAGGGGTCATCGCAAACAAAATAATCGTTTAGATCAATATAGGTCGAACTGTCGATCAGAGAAAGAAATATAAAAAGATCGGACAGGGAAAGTAGCATTCAAGGAGGACAGTCAATCACAAAACACAGAAACAAACATGCAAACAGACAAACAAGAAGGCAAAAGTAATAATAAAAGTAAACGACATCACAAACACAAAAGGGTTGACAATAGGGCTACCGCCTTGGAACGGTCAGTGCCAAAGTAGGTCACTGGGGGTTTAAACCGGTTCTAGGGTACCCTACTGTCATCCCATTAAAACAGGACAGTGTAAATAAAAAAATCCCCGCCATGATCTAATCTCTAACCAACAAGGCAGCATCAATAGGCAATATAAGTAAAACACAAATATGCTCGTGTAAATATAATACAAAAAAAAACAATAGCCTAGAAAGCCACAATGAAGGTACTCAATGACTTGGCAGAAGCCAGAGCAATAAGAGAATAAACCATTAAGGGCACGACAAGAAATATCATAGACAAACATCAAACGCCACCGTCCCAATGGGCTTTAGGTGGGCGTCATCATAGGGTCCACAGCCTGTCCGGTCTTCGTACAATTAAAGAGGAAAGCATAGTGGCGAACTGTAAAAGGGTCCACCAACAAGCATGCAGTACGTTGCAAAATGATAGGGTCTTAACATCTTTTGATAAACTTTTTAACAAGTTTAGCAAAGATAATATGAAAGTGATCATGACTAAGAATATTACGAAGTTTATAAATCACATCACCATATAAGTCAGGTTGTGATAGTCCTTGTCGCAGAAGAGTCCTTACATTACTTTTATATCAGGTTTACGATAATTAAACTTTGCAAAGGTTTTACGAAGTTTATGGTAACGGTATACCCCTGATTGAGTAGCTTGTTAGTTATACACAGATTACGAATATTAAAGTCCTCAACTCGAGTACAAGCTCTTGAAAAACGAATATACACCCCAAAAGAAGTTGCTCGGGGAACATCCCCATCCAAGTGGGGGTAATTAACAAAGTTTGCTTAAGTTTAATAGATAAGGCAAATTAATGAAATAAAATAGACGCATACTGTATACGGGATAGATATAATACAACCTTTAAATTCTACTTAAATGTATACATACCACTTGTAAATAAAACTTAATTATTAATTACATTATCATAGTTAAATAAAATAATAAAAATTGCCTGTTCTATCATATTAAATAATTTATTATTGCGTTATAGTTTTATTATACGTCCTTGATTTTATCAATGAATGGTAAAGTTTTAATTGTTGTTGTTTTCCTTTTCATTTAAGAATTATATATTTATCTTTATTATATGAATTCCTTATATATGTCTCTTTTATTTCGTTTTATTTTTCCTTATCCGTGAAAAAACTAGTAAGCAAAATCTCTTCTCGATCTTTTCTGATCGATATCAAGAATTACTTTGTTTGAGACGCCCCCTAAATTTGCCGAGCGGACATATTTGCTCGTTGTGGACATACTGGCACCCTACATATGCTGGGACCCTTGATATTCAACAGTTTTATGAATGATATATTTTATTTTATAACAAAGCAGAGATCTAAGAAGTACTATCTCGTATGATACAAGGTAATACTTCAAACTCTGGTTCTTCATTTGTTTTTCTTATTTAAGACTGAAAGAATAAAATTATATCACTGCACACCTAACCCATTAATTTGAGACTAGTTGCAGACAAAGGTATCGTATGCGACACATGCAACAACATGTGATACCATACCGACCGCCAATGAGTGCGTCCCGCATGTATAGCATATACACAACCGAACTGGTAACCAAAGAAAGATACAAATATCAGACAGGGAAAGCAGCATTCAGGGACGACAGTCAACCATAAAACACAAAAACAAATACGCAAACAGACAAACAGACAAACGAGAAGGCAAAAGTAATATAAAATGCAAACGACATCACAAACACAAAATATTTGACAATATGGCTACCGACTCACGCTTACCCTACTTCATCCCATTAAAACAGGGCATTGTAAATAAAGAAATCCCCGCCATGATCTAATCTCTAACCAACAAGGCAGCATCAATAGGCAATATAAGTAAAACACAAATATGCTCGTGTAAATATAATACAAAAAAAAAAATAGCCTAGAAAGCCACAATGAAGGTACTCAGTGACTTGGCAGAAGCCAGAGCAACAAGAGAATAAACCATTAAGGGCACGACAAGAAAGATCATAGACAAACATCAAACGCCACCGTCCCAACGGGCTTTAGGTAGGCGTCATCATAGGGTCCACAGCCTGTTACAAACTTCGTAAGATTCTTGGTCATGATCACTTTCATACTATCTTTGTTAAACTTGCTAAAAGGTCTATCAAAAAGAGGTTCTGACCCTAAAAGTACGACCAGAAAACCTGATGGACGAAAGTTCGTACACCAACCTCGCCTATCAAGATTTGACAATCACAACTTGACTTCTATGATGACGTGACGTAACAGCTTTTGTTATGATCACTTCCATACAAACTTTATTAAACTTGTTAAACTGTTTATCAAGATAGGTTATGACCCTATCATTTTGCAACGCGCTGCATGTTTAGTCGTTGACATATTTACAGTTCGCCACTATGCTTACCTCTTTGATTGTAGATGACAGGACAGATTGTTGACCCTATCAGGATGTCTACCTAAATCCTGAAATGACGCTAACGTCCGATGTTTGTCTCCAATATTATCTTGTCGTTCCCTTTATGTTGCTCTGACTTCTGTCACTGAGTACTTACTTTGTGGCTTTCCATGCATTTTTTTTTATATTATATAAACATGATCATTTGTATCGAATCAAACAGTGATGTGGAAAAAATTGGCTTACCACACTTTAAACATGTTAAACACCTTAAAGGTTTCCAAACACAATTTTGTTTACTAGATCGGTTATATACTATACATGGCGGACGCATTCCTTGGCAGCCGATAGTGTACCACACGCTGCATGTGCCGCACACGATACCTTTGTCTACACTGCCCCGTTTTATTGGATGACAAAAGACATAGACGTAATAAACCACTTCTTAAATCACTGCAACAGGGTAAGAGCGAGGTTTGGTGCACCCTAGAGCGTGGTTACACCACCCCCCTCATAGAGGGTTACCCCCCCCCCCCCCACACACACACACACACACACACACTCCCTCCCTCCCGCAACACACACACACACACACACACACACACACACACTGACCGTTCCAACGTGAAAAGTGGGATAAATATAGAGAACTTCAGACAATTTCGTCAAGCTGAATAGAAACACATAAATTGGGTAATCCAAGATACAAGATAGCCTCGACAAGAACAACTCCAATTAAGCCATTCTGGAAGTACGTAAAATCTAAACCAGGATAACATCGGCGTAGTACCTTTAAAGCTAAAATGAAACTTAACAACAGACTCGAAAGGGCAAGCGAATATTCTCAGAGACCAGTTTAAATCCGTCCAAGGATTTAGGTCAAATCTCAACTACTTACAACTATGCATGATCTGCTGAAAAAAATGTGATAAAAACATCCAAGTGCATGGACATATATAGCTATTTTAGATTTTTCAAAAGCATTTGATACTGTCCCCCAGGATAACCCTTTACATAAAATGAACACATTGAATTAGTGGTTCAATGCACGTGTCTTCCTTTCTGAAATGAATGTAGTTGTGGAAGGGGAGCACTCGGAGAGTGTGCACGTGCGCTCCGGAGTAAACCCAATTTAAGGGAATGTCCTAGGCCCCCTGATGTTTTATGTCACATTAACGACCTTCCAGACTCCGTCCCCTCACAAGTCCGCATTTTTGCAGATGACCGCCTCTTATACTGGCCAATCAAGACAGACAACGACAATGTTACTCTACAAAAAGACGTACAAGAACTCGAAACCTGGGCACACAAATGGGGAATGAGATTTTATGCTAAAAATGTTATGAGCATAAACAACAAGTCTTCTCGCTTTTATCAGCTAGATAACACCATACTTCAACACGTATCCAGCTCTAGGTCTAACAATATCGGATGACCTAACATGGAGAGTACATATAAGGAACATTAGCAAAACAAGCAAGTTTTCCACTTGGCTTTCTTTAATGCCTGTCGTGCCCAGATCGCCCACTCCATTGAAGATTTTAGTATAAAATGGTGTCATATAAAACATGCGGACCCAAACTCGCTTTCTACTTGGAAAAAGTCAATTCTTAAAATTATAGATACACGTATTAACTTTTATAATGCTAACCCCTCTCTACTTCCTCCGAGACCTAGGTTTTCCTTTCGTGATTTAAAATCGGGAATTCAGGAATTTCATAATAAATTTGTTTTAGTGCCTGCAGATAAAGCAGCTAATAATATAATTATTGCTTGACGCCTACATTACGTCAATGTTTTATCTCTGGAACTCGGCAGCACCAATTCGTATACTCCAGTAAATTCTGCTGAGGATGATGTTGTTTCCGCACATATCACTCGGTGCACTACTTTCAAGGCTGGTGTAGACGATAAGCGAAATAAACTGCCTACTATGTACTGGATTCCTAAATTACATAAAAATCCGTATAAGGCCCGCTTTATTTCGAATTCTAGTGCCTGCACCACAACGGAGATTGTTCAGATAAAGAACAGGTCCATTAACGCCACTTATCATTCTGAGAGCACCAGTAGCAGTATCTACAACGAACAGTGTTTTTCTATCTGCAAATAGTACTGCAGGTTGGAAAAATTGGCTCCTTTCCATCTCTCTGACCTCTCCCATTTCCAATATAGTGGCTTCATTCTGCTGTTGTAGGACTGAGCAATTTAATTGAATAATCATCTTTGTTACTAAATACTAATATGTCTTGTTAAACAGCCAAACTGTGTACCCTGATACATTCGTTTCCATTTGATATTATGAGGTTATTTAACAGTGTTGAGTACAATACTGAATTCTATTGGATGAGAACCCAGCAGACAGAATCTATATTTCGACGAGGCGAAGCCGAGTCCAACTATGGATGCTGGGTACGAATCCAATTGAATTCAGTATTGTACCCAACACTGTTAAATGGACTCTCTTTATTTCACACATCGCTAATCTAACATTGTACATTTGAATTTCAACTTGATATGTCTGTTCTTAATTGAACGCAGTAAAAACAATACATTTTTCAACATGTATTAACTGTGCAAAATATAATTTGAAAAACACACGTTTCACTTCTATTTCAACTGAAATAAAGTCGTGAGGTAAATCATGAATGACTCGTTGATTTATAGTGTTAGAGTAATCTTCCCAAAGTACAAATACGGAATATGGATTTTTTGGACTCCACATTTTTTGTTTTGAGTACAATAGTGGAAATATGGGATTGTCACATGGAAAAAAAGATTGGTTAGATTTATACGGGTGTGAAATAAACCGGTTCTACTGTTTCACGTTCCCAGTTGACTTTAAGTATGCCCCCATCTTTATCATGAGAAGCAACATATTACAGAGAGTCATTCATGAAAGCTAGACAACATTTTGTTTCTAGCTTTTTGAGCAGTGTCCCTGATAACTGAACCAGATTTGAGTGAATTTCAAGCATGTGAATTTCACCCCCATTGTGGACACAAACAAATTGTTACTGCTGTCAAATGCTAATGCAAGCGGCCTAGAAATATTCTTGTCGATACAGAGTTTGCCTTTTTCTACCTTCACACTTTCTGTTCCTTGTTTAATCAGTAGTTGTTTTAGCTTGTCTTGAAGCAATTTCTTTGATTGTTTTCCTGTCGCTGTTATACCATGAACCAGTTTCTCTTAACTGTTCTTGTAGTTGTTTAACATTTCTCAACGTCTATAATTGTCTCACCTGTCAAGTCCTTATACACGATTGCATTCTTCTTTGACTCTGCAAAGTATAAAACACCATGATTCACTGCCACTCCTATAGGACAATCTAAGGATTCCATGTCAGCTGTAACACCAGCTGGGTAATGACCAGCTCGAACTTTGTTGACCTTCCCTGTTGCGATATCAGAAATGAAAACATTACCACGAGGTCCCATAGCAACACTAATTGGACTTTTTAAAACTTCCTTTTTATTATCCTCTGTGAGTCTTTACTTTCCTGGAACAATGGTATTTGTCACTAATTTGACATTTTCCTCATTCACTGCTGTAACTGCAGCATCAGACATTTGAAGAATGGAGTCAACATCTTGTGTATATCTGTTTCCAACAGCGCTCAAAGGAATCTTTCTTGACTGGCTGGAATGAAAACCTAGGTCATTTAGTAACTCTCTTAATTGCATCAAATTTGTTCTGAAATCATCAACCCAGAGAAACCAGTTGCTGAAACTTTGTCTTTTTCTCTTAGCAACAAGCACCGCATCAGGTACAGCTGAAACTGTGCTGAAACATAGGTATTCTCCTTCATTTATTTATGTCAGTAATTACTTTTGAGCTGCAGCATTTCTTGATTCTGAATCTTGAGTTACACACAATACTGAAGCTTTGATGCATTTTATTTTATTTTTCATGCAGTAACAGAAGGCTATTAAGAAAACACTGTCATCACGTAACACTTTGTGAAAGATTTAGGTGTTTTATTATAACATTTTCAATCTTTTTATTTTGTTTCGTTCCATTCCGTCTCGTTTCGTTCTATATCAATCTTTCGTTTCGTTTTTGATAATTTTTCGATTCCGTAGGCTATACATTTTGGAACCCGTTAACGGGAATTTCCACAATTTTACATGAACAAATTTTGGCAATTTTTTGTGAAAAAAGGATTAAATTCTTCTTCTTAAAAATAAGCATGGTAAGTACGATTATAGTGACACAGTACCTTAACCTATTTAACACTGTTTGGACGAAGTTATATGTCATGTTATCGTAAGATGTGCACATTTAGACGAATACATTTGTGAGATGTCGGTTGTGAGTTGTGTGCCCCGAAACAGGCAAATTGCCCAAAAAGCCAAATCATTATCCGCTTGTTTTTTAGGCTGTTATTACATATCATACTATAAGATTTTAGTAGAAAAACAATGATTATCTGTCCTTTTTCAAAGTCTATAATCGGCACACTGTAGGGTACAATATAGACCAAGAGGAGCACCTGCGAATATGTACTTTTTGTAAGTCGTTCCATCCTCCATCTTGGAAAATATAGTGTAAACAAAATTTACATGGGGATCTAGGAGGTAAAATGAAAAACTTTTGTGGATTGTGTGGCAATTTGTTAACTGATTTAGATGGCGTAGAGATTGCTAAAAGCATCAGAAATCCATCTTTCTATTGATGGAAGTTAAATTTCCCATAATGAGATTTTTGTTTTTAGCTCTACTGGCCAAGGGCCAGCAGAGCTTATGGGATGGTGTGTTGTCCGTCTGCCGTCGTCCGTTAACTTTTGCTTGTGTACACTCTAGAGGCCACATTTCTGATGCAATCATCATGAAACTTTGTCAGAATGTTTGTCTCAATGAAATCTCGGTCAAGTTCGAAAATGGGTCATGTGGGGTCAAAAACTAGGTCACTAGGTCAAATATTGGAAAAAACTTGTGTACACTCTAAAGGCCATATTTTTGACCCGAGCTTGATGCAACTTTGTGAGAATGTTTGTCTTAATTATATCTTGGTCAAGTTTGATAATGGGTTACATGGGGTTAAAAACTAGGTCACTAGGTCAAATACTTGAAAAACCTTGTGTACACTCTAGACGCCGTATTTCTGACCCAATCTTCATGAAACTTTGTCAAAATGTTTGTCTTAATTATATCTTGGTCAAGTTCAAAAATGGGTCACATGGTGTTAAAAACTAGGTCACTAGGTCAAACTTTGGAAAAACCGTGTGTACACTCTAGAGGCCATATTTTTGACCTGATATTGATGAAACTTTGTCAGAATATTTGTCTTAATGAAATCTCGGTCAAGTTCAAAAATGGGTCATGTGGGGTCAAAAACTAGGTCAGTAGGTCAAATACTTGAAAAAAATTGTGTACACTCTGGAGGTCATATTTTTGACCCGAGCTTGATGCAACTTTGTCAGAATGTTTATCTTAATTGTTTGTCTCAATGAAATCTCGGTCAAGTTCAAAAATGGGTCATGTGGGGTCAAAAACTAGGTCACTAGGTCAAATATTGGAAAAACCTTGTGTACACTCTAGAGGCCATATTTTTGACCCGAGCTTGATGCAACTTTGTCAGAATGTTTGTCTTAATTATATCTTGGTCAAGTTTGAAAATGGGTCACATGGGGTTAAAAACTAGGTCACTAGGTCAAATACTTGAAAAACCTTGTGTACACTCTAGAAGCCGTATTTCTGACCCAATCTTGATGAAACTTTGTCAAAATGTTTGTCTTAATTATATCTTGGTCAAGTTCAAAAATGGGTCACATGGTGTTAAAAACTAGGTCACTAGGTCAAACTTTGGAAAAACCGTGTGTTCACTCTAGAGGCCATATTTTTGACCCGATCTTGATGAAACTTTGTCAGAATGTTTGTCTCAATGAAATCTCGGTCAAGTTCAAAAATGGGTCATGTACTTGAAAAACCTTGTGTACACTCTAGAGGTCATATTTGTTACCCAATCTTGATGAAATTTTGTCAAATTGTTTATCTTAATTATATCTTGATCAAGTTCGGAAATGGGTCACATGAAGTTAAAAACTAGGTCACTAGGTCAAATATTGGAAAAACCTTGTGTACACTCTAGAGGCCATATTTTTGACCCGAGCTTGATGCAACTTTGTCAGAATGTTTGTCTTAATTATATCTTGGTCAAGTTTGAAAATGGGTCACATGGGGTTAAAAACTAGGTCACTAGGTCAAATATTGGAAAAACCTTGTGTACACTCTTTGTCAAAATGTTTGTCTTAATTATATCTTGGTCAAGTTCAAAAATGGGTCACATGGTGTTAAAAACTAGGTAACTAGGTCAAACTTTGAAAAAAACCGTGTGCACACTCTAGAGGCCATATTTTTGATCCTATCTTGATGCAATTTTGTCAGAATGTCTCAATTATAGCTTGCAAAAGTTCGAAAATGGGTCACACAGGGTCACACAGGGTCAAAAACTAGGTCACTAGTACACTCTAGAGGCCATATTTCTGACCCGATCTTGATGAAACTTTGTCGAAATGTTGTCTTAATTATATTTTGGTCAAGTTCGAAAATGGGGTCAAAAACTAGGTCACTAGGTCAAATACTTGAAAAACCTTGTGTACACTCTAGACACCATGTAGTACGACTCGATTCATCAATGGTATAACAGCCAGTAGAGCGTTCACAGGCCCTCTTGGGCCTCTTGTTTAAAATTGTTCTCTGGACCTGGTGAAAAGCACAGTAGTTGTGTCAGTTTTCTGATCACTGATTGGCCATACATTTTTTTTTGATGTCGCAAAAAAGCTGAAAAATAACCCGTGTTTTATACTTGTCTCCATCATGTCCATGTCATTTTCGTAGACGCTTGTATTTCTATCACTATATTAATTTTGAAGCAGCAAATACCAGTTGTCAAAATTAGCACTAGCCCACAGGTGGAAAACTAGTAAATTGTAATATTGCTAGTAAAAATCTAGAAATCTATATAGTCGGGCTGATTGTAATAGCATCTGCGAATTAAACGAATAGTCCGAGACCGAGGCTATACAAATTTCGTTCGGACTATAAAAAAAAACTAAACTTCTAGTCCGAACGGACTATTGATAAATTCTCCGCATTATGTATTGTCTTTTTTGTCGTATCTAATAATAGATTTTTACGGCTTCTAATAATAGATTGCCCGCAGAGGGATAGCACTTCGTCGAGGTATTCATAATTTTGCATTACAGAGATGTTGAGATTTTATTTTATTTTCATTATTGATAAAATTTGTATTACTCGGTTTTTATCCTTAGGTTCTATAGTAGAGTAAAAAGATGATAATTTTCAAGATTTTGATTTTAAAATATACATATATTGAATCATTTTGCATGAATGTGCATGATATAGGCAGCGTTTTAAAATGATCGCACTGTAGATACCTTAATTTTACCAGTAAACTTGGTTGAACATCAAGGATAAAGACCGAGTTTATCACCTACCAGAATGTATTGGTTATGTCTTATTTCTGGTCACTGATTGGTCAGTTGTTTTGATGATGCTCTATCAAAATTATGAATTGCTTTTAAAGCGCGTGGGAAACCACATTGTCGGCTATGTGCGCCCAGATGGGTAATTTTATTGCAATTATCGGGGTATTGATTTTGACTCGTCATTTTATCCAATCAAATATTTTATTTTATTGTGTGCATGATAGATCTCTGTTTCCGGTAACCTTCACGGTCACCGCATAATGACAATGACAACATGCCGTTCCTGGTAAGACGGAGACGATGTAGAGTTAATGGAGGAACAAGTTTTGGCGAATTTGCTCATGTTTTATTTTTATTTTGAATACTACAAAAATCAAGGTGAAACATTCAACGATCAAATGTTATGCAATTGCAATGGATAGAATTACAAGATCATGGCTTAAAAGACAATGCTTTAAATAAATGCATATTTTACAATAGCATGCCTTACTGCAAATGTAATGAGAAAGATTGCAAAATTAATCAGTATTTATGTAGTATTATTTCGGACTAGAAGAAATCCATTCGGACTACACATTTTTTCACAAAGCATAGTCCAAAGGACTATACTCTGAAAAAGATTTTCGTGCAGACTGTAATAGTCCAAATGATTATATATTAATTCGGGCCAGTCAACAAAACCCCTAATTTCTTTGAATGAAATACAGAGAAAATATGCATAATTTGGTGATCATTTCACTCATAGCTGATGGAGTAACTTGCTTTGAGGTGTTCTAAAAACAAGAATCTGGCGATACAAACTTGAATGAGCACGATCCATATACATTGCCCACTTCCATGCACACTATGACTTGTGGAAAAACAACAGGTTTTAATCATGTTAATATGAAAAAAAGAAGAAATAATTACAGCCGTCTAATTTTAGCAGGAAACACTGTGTCCTCTAGTGGCACAGCATCCAGGGCTTTCCCCAGCCATTTAAGGCGTGGCAGTGCCGCGATGCCTTCAACTCAGAAAGTGTCTTACCGCCATGCCTTAATGTAGCCGCGATGCTTTAAATCCGTTGACGCGATCCCTTAATCCTATCTATATACAACATATTTAAAGTTTTCCCTTAGGCCTTACTAAACAGCTGATTACCTGAGGCCTAAAAAAAAAAATTGTGTGGTTCGGGTCACCCGACCCTACCTACGAATATCCGCCAACCCTGACGTTTTTTGGTCCATTTCGTAAAAATATAAAAAAATAAAAATTTGTTTGGCAATAAGTGCTAGTACTCTCCTTTGCATCGGTTGTAAATTTTAATGTAATATTTTATTCTAACGAAGTGATAAATAAGTCTGCTGACTAGGGAGCATAAAGTGGTAACAAAAAGAAAAATATAGTCAGGGGAGGTTCTGAGTTTGAGTAATACATACGTAACAAATGTGTGCTATAAAAGCGAATAAAGACACATTTCCACTAAGAAAAAAAGATTGGACCTTTCCATTTTAAATCAGGGCCTGTCCATTTTCAATCGGGGCCTGTCCATTTTCAGAAGCAACAAGCCCTGGGCCTGACTCTTAAAATAATTTTCTTTGAGCACTGGATATATGCCAAATCTCTTCTTTTCAACTGGTATTTAAAAAAAAAATTAACAAGGGAATGGGGTACCACCCGCTTTCCCGCACCCATCACCCTTTTTACGCAAAAAAATGCCACCACTTCTTAAAATAATCCTGGGGAAAGCCCTGGCATCGTGTTACCATATGAGCCGTTCACTGCGGTGTTGAATGCCTTCTGATTTTCAATAACATTTATTTGAATTTAGTAAATTCAATATAACCTCAATTGCGATTGATCGAGTTTTATCTTTCTTTTATTTCAGATTTTTTGAGGCATGTCTGTGCCTGCCACTGCAACGACAGCAGACGAGGAAAGGATGGCCATTCCTGACCATGGTACATGTATAAACATACCTTAAACTTTAAATAGGAAAGATTCTCTATTTGTTAGAGAAGCTAAACAAATAAATTATGGCAGTGCTCCAAGAATCAAGAATAGGATAGCCCGACGCACAGGGCTCCTCGAAATCCATTCCGGACCTGTCTCATTTTGCATACAATGAGCCGGTCGGGCCTGTCTAAATTTTTTTTTTTTTTTTTTTTTTACTTGATCTCAAGATCCTCAAGACAAAATACTCCCATGTGTATTCTGAACTATGAAAATACTTGCAATAAAGTAATTAAAATGTATTACACACAAATTGAAACAATAGGAAGTTTGAATATTTTGCCTGGCCTAGTGTCCCCATAGTGTCGGCAGTTTGCCACAACTTTGAGATCGACAATTTCTGACGTAAAACTACATTATCCTGCTATTAGGGTTGTGTTTTCGTTCCTCTTTGATAAGAAATACCATTTTTGTCACTCAAAACACATTAATGCATGAAAAAATTCCTAATTGATGGTATTTCGATTAAATGTTTGTGAAATTTTCGGGCCGTAAAAGTGCGGTGTCATAGTAGTTCATCATAGATGGTACATCATTTCAGATTTTTTTTTTTTTTTTTTTCATAATCGAATAAGAAAAACATTTCTATTCATTATTTAAACCATCATTCTTTCTTTTATCATGTGTAAGGAGTTCCTGGAATCCTACTTCTAAATGAATTTTACTGTAGGCTCCTAATTCTTTAACTTGGAAAAAGTGGTGACAAAATGAAAAATATAGCCAGAGGAGGCCCTGATAGTCTAATAAAACGTGATTAAAAATTTGGCTCCAAGTTCGGCTCCAGTTTCACCAAGTCGGCTCTGATTATTATAGTTTGGCAAAAGTGCTAGTACTCTCTTTGGCAAAAGTGCTAGTACTCTCCCTTGCATCGGTTGTAAATTTCAATGTTATATATTCTATTCTAACGAAGTGATAAATAAGTCTGCTGACTAGGGAGCATAAAGTGGTAACAAAAAGAAAAATATAGTCAGGGGACAGTGTTTTTTTTATGTGTTTTGTGAATGTAGCCTGTGCCTGTGCCATTGTGAAAAATAGCGGCATTTTTCTAGAAATTGTGAAAATTGTGTAACAAAAGAAAAAGAAACTTTTTTCACTTTTAATTTCACAGTTTAATATCCCTTGGTTTTAAGTTTTGTTTTTGGTAAATACTGACTAGTTTTAACACCAGCGTATATTAAGACTGACTAGTATCCTTAAATTTTTTTATATTTTTTTCAGATTGTGAATTTTTTGGATATAATTGTGAAAAAAGTATACTTTTTGGCATTGTGAATGGGGCCGAATAACGGCCCCAAATTAGGCATAAAAAAAACACTGGGGGAGGTTCTGAGTTTGAGTAATACATACGTAACAAATGTGTGCTATAAAAGCGAATAAAGACACATTTCCACTAAGAAAAAAAGATTGGACCTTTCCATTTTAAATCAGGGCCTGTCCATTTTAAATCAGGGCCTGTCCATTTTCAGAAGCAACAAGCCCTGGGCCTGTCTCTTAAAATAATTTTCTTTGAGCACTGTATGGTATACCAATCTCTGGGCTCTTCATTGGACCAAAAAATGTTTAGCCATTTCGGCTAAACCACCTCAATTTTCTTTAGCCATTGGGATTTTTGTTTAGCCATTTTTGGCTAAGCTTTTTTAGCCATTTTAGCAGGTTTTAATACAGTTTCCGATTACATATTTGTATAATTTTCTTATCATTAAATATATGTATATATATTAGACCAAGTTGAATGATATTAATTCTTTGACAGTTTCTAACAGTTAGATGGTTACATGAACATGGTTAAAACTTGATTTTAATATGTTGCCTCTATTATCACCAATGCCTCTATTATTTGTCACAGTTGGGCACATGTTCCAATGATGAATGTTGTAAGAAAACATAATTTTAAGCATACATGCAGGTTCATTTTTATGACCTTTTTATATGTTGGTGCGTCGTGAAACCCTTCAATCAATCAATCAATCAATCAATCAATCAATCAATCAATCAATCAATCAATCAATCAACCAAGCATGTACTTATGATGGAAAAAACTGATGACACAGTTATCGTTCTGTTTTGTGTGGCCACGCATACAACTCGAAAGAAATGGCTTTGTTTCAATGCGCGAAAACAGATGACAATGTATTGTTTACATACGTACCATGGGCTTCTTTCAGTTCTGAATAACGGAGTTACAAAGTCATTGTTTTAGTTAAAAGGGTGTAAATCTTTGTATGAGAAAGTTTAATTATTACCATTTTCATAATACGTCTTCGTTTCGTTGACGCGCTGTTTTGCGTTGTTTTTGTTATTGAAAAATGCGATTTTTTTTGGTGAGCTCTTATGGGTTTACAATTTTCTCCCAGTGTACGCACACCAAGTGAGTTGCAGTTAGACGTCGTTATGTAAAATAAGCCGTGTGTAATACAAAGTGCAATTGTCGTAACACAGTCTATAGATTTTAGCTCTTCTGTAAACACCGAGAACCCGTCAAGGATTTTTCAGAAAAACATGGCCGCGCCCACGAACTTGATCCTATCGCTACTTTCGCTAATTTCGCCAATACCAGCCGTCAGTTTAAATGGGTTTAAATGACTTTAGCCAAATTGGCGAAAGCACTTGACAAAAGTTTCGCCATTTGCAATTTGATTTCGTCTATGGCGACTGGCGAAGGCAAATGAAGAGCCCAGAATCTGTATGCCCCGCCACAAACATGGAGTGTCCATATCAGGGGTGTCATTAATTTATAAATAAGCGGCACACAGAGCAGAATAGCCGGGTATTTTTATTGATACTTGTATAAAATACTAGTAAAAGTATTCATAGTAGCTGGGTAGACAAGTCAAAGTAGCAGGGGGAAATCCCCGCCTCCTGCCTCTTAATGACACCCCTGCATATAGTGTTACCTTTGTCCATCGTACACACAAATACGTTTTGCATTCTAGTTTTCGTTAAGTCCATTTCTCGGACTTCAAAAACCGTTTTCAGGCTTAAAATCAGAATGCGTGTATACAAATGATCTAATTCCCGTGTGCATTAAAGGGACACACGGCAATCTTGATTTGTTAAAAAATCACGGCATCCCGTTAGTTTTTCTCTTAACTTGCATTTGTTCAATCATTAATATTAATTATTAGAATAGTTTAAGGCAAATTGTTTTTACATATTACAAACTTTTTATAATAGTGCTCCAATAATATATTTAAAAACTTGGTAAAATAGTGTGGAAAATTGAATATCTCAATATTTTATTTAATTATATGCAAGCAGTTTTAAAGTCAAAATGACGCAGGATAAGTAAATCGAGGAGGAAATTTTAATATCTGAATAAAACTCAAGATTGCCACGTGTCCCTTTAAAAGGACATAGGGCACTCTTGATTATTTTTTAGCTTGACTTTTAGAAGGAAAAAAGCTGTTGTCATCACTTGACAGTCGTATGCGTCGTCTTCGCGAAAAACATTTTGAGCTACTAGCCCGTCAGGCATGTGATTTGCAAAAATGTTCTAGCCCAAACACATTTCTACTGACCCAAATGTTTTCAAGTGTAATTTGAGTGTTATTTTTAGACAAATAGATTGTTACAGAAAGTAGCATTCTCTATAGACATAATAGAATAATCACAAATAAAATAGAGAATTTGATTGTTTTGACACTTTATTGACATTTGCGGGTTCTGTTTATTTTATAAATTTCTTTTGACTCACTAACGTCTGCATTACTCCGCCGGTCTTTGTCTGCTGGGTTTCGCTCCTTCCAAATAACAAAGAAAGCTCATTGTAGGTTACAAATTTAACAGGAAACGATCTTCAGTTCTTATCAGTCGGGATTACATCACACTATTGACCAAATATTGCGCCTACATCACGCTATTGACCAAATATTGCGCCTTCATCCCCAACCTCATTCGAAAATGGAAAATAAAATTGAAATCAGTCTGTTCTGAAACGTGTTGTTTCTGGAATGTATAAACATTTAAGATTTAATAAATCAACTTTTAAATTAGTTTACAAGCAAAGTCAGTAATTTTTGGGTCAGATTTCGTTCTGATACATTTTGGCATTATATTTTCGTCTAATTTTGTCAGCCTGCGGTGCCACCAGCTAATTTCGAAGACTGCGTCTCTAACCGGTTTAAAAGTTTTGTATGTAACTTATAAGCTTGTATCTTACTTTAAACTACTTTCAAGACATAATGGATTGAAACTTCATGCTTGTATTCGGCATCACTAGCAGGGCTTCCGTTAACGGGCGTACAGCCTAAATTACGAACAGAAATCGTAGTTGTACGGCGAAATTAACATCAAAGGCGTACAGTGTACTTTCAAAAGCTTCAAAGTACGCCTCGATTCTTTAATACGGACGTCCCATAATCTGTAAATTACCGATTATAGCCCCTCCCATCTAATCTAATTTCATTTGAGGTTTACCACCACCAATTACATGTAAACCTCCGAGGTGTAGTCGAATGTAGTTCCTATAATAAAAAGTAATCCCTCCTTTTTGATAGGAATGGGCATTATACGTATTGGAAAATGCCAATTTCTATTTGATTTTGTGGTTATATGTATAAGAAGTGTATCAAGTTTTACTGGATCGCTGATGAACATTTTCGAATTTCGACTCTATCCTTACACTTTTGTGAGCAATGAAAACAGTCGATCAATAAAACAGCTGTACCCTTGACTGTTTAGTAAACAAACAATAACTTTCTTACATGTCTTGTGACCCCACGTTTTCTGGTGATTTTTCAAGTGGAAAAATAGTTTTCTATATGAACATTACACTGCTGCATTATCCATACTTGAGTTGAATTTGCAGCAAATCATTAATATGTGACACTTTAACATTGGTGTCTATGGGGAAAATAATTAGTGCTTTCATACCTTGAGACTGCCGTCTAAACAAGTTGTAATGCAATTAAAACTCAGTGGAGCCTGTAATTGACAGGTAAAACCGGTTTTGTCAAGTTTTTATCAAGGGTCACACGCGTGGCTGTGAGAGGACGAGAGTGTTAATTAGATAATTGGCCTAGGCCGCGCATTTCACAAAATGAAAGTAGCAGTATAATCTAGATGCCAAATTGCTTAATTTATATTCATTAACCACAAAGTTGAAACTCCTCACGGCAAACAGATTATATCTTTTTAGGCTGTTTCTTTTGTGTATCTTTGTGTCATTTTTCTATGTATTTATCAAAGTTGACAATAGAAACGAAGTACTGATAGACAAACACTATTTAATAATCTCTAACCTAGGGGAAAGAACTCTTCACGAATGGAGACTAAAGGGTGTAGCACACCCATTGCAACACAGGAAGTGTCGGCCTGGGGTAGTCGCATAATGGCGTCAATAAATAATTCTGATTTCTTTTTTGTAAAAAAAGGCATTTCACTAATTTAAGTTTATTTTTGGTTTATATTCACATTGTTGATCTATTGTTACATTTTTCAAGCATTGCCATGTTAAAATTGTGAGTTTTTAATTTATTTTGCTTATATGGAAATGAGTGTATGAATACAATATTATGGCATCTCAGTGT
>JAWPHD010021983.1:0-26568 GCA_037043455.1 Cyrtodaria siliqua
TAATGGAGCTGGCTTGGCCCACGTAGCACTTAAGACTGAGGGACAAGGGTTTAAGCCTCAATGAGTTTTAAACAGTGTATTCTTGGGCAAGATACTTTCTCTTAGCCTCATCCTTCAGAAGGGGGACGTAAACTGGGCGCTCCGTCCATCAGACGGAGACGTAAACTGGGCGCTCCTATGTATATATGAGTCTGTCCTCCGAACATTTTAAAGAACTATAGGAATCTAATTGTTAGTAAGAGTAGGGAAGGTTCCTGGATTTCTAAATATCCTTTCCCTCTTGCTGGGGCAGCTTTTTTCTTTTTCTTTTTTTTTGTAGTATTCGCTTTGTGCTGTCAGGATTAATTTACAGGGCAGAAAACACCTTTGACCTGCATGCAAAATAGACAATACGTCCAGCCAAGTTCCTGGTGTGGATGGAATATGAGCATAAAGTTGCGCCTCATCAGACCTGCCTTGGATTTAATCAGACACTCTGGAAAGTTTGAAACATTTTTATACGCCCGTCATAAGACTGGACGTATTATGTCGTGGCAATTTCCGTCCGTTAAGTTTTGCGATGTCCGCTCTGTAACTCAAACAAATATTATCCAATCATTATGAAACTTGGAAATAATGTTTATGGGCATAATATCTCAGTTAAGTTCGAAAACCAGCCCAGTGGCCCGATAACAAATGAGTTATGTATATCGATGTCTGCTCCCTAACTTGAACAAATATTATCCAATCATTATGAAACTTGGAAATAATGTTTATGGGCATAATATCTCAGTCAAGTTTGAAAACCAGGATGTAAAAGTTATGAATTGTGATACATAGTGTGGAACATACAGATACATCGACACACTGGCATACTTACAGGATGTTGCATTCTGTCTGATCTCGACACTAGATTGGCTGAATCAGGGATCACATGCTGGGGCAACTGTACAGAAGGGGCATCATCAACATCATCATCAGCAGCAGCAAAATTACCTTCCCACCCCACCCCACCACACCCCACCACACCCCACCCCCCACCCCACCCCATCACCCCAACCCACCCAACCACCCACCCACCCACCCCACCCCACCACAACCGACCCTTCCAACCACCCGCTGTGTAATTTGGTAATAAATTGCATGGTTATACCACCAGTGCCCAGTGGATTAAAGAAAATATAAATTATGTTTCACTTCCATGCGGTACATCAGATTTTTTTCCGTTTTGGCATAGAAAGTTGTATGGTGCCCCTTAAAATCAGGGTGTCGGGCAAGCGGAAACACACCTATGTTTCTTTTTGGCCATATTTTTTATAATTAGTCAACATATGAGGCTTAAAAGTCATCAGATTTAAAGAAGAAAAATTGGCAAGATAAAGGTCCTTCATATTTTTGAAGCACCAGTTTAATTATCACTTAAACTACTAATTCAAATAAAATGATAGGTTTTCAGTAGCTTTGTTTCTGCCAATACCAGACTTATTCCTGCAAAAGAACATACCGATAGGGGACTGAAAATGCCCTACAATGTACTGTATATTTAAATCACCCCTGGCTGCATTAAATATACTTCCCTTTTCTGTCTGCTTTGTGTCCTATCATATTGACCCAGTGGATATACCATGGTAGACTTTAATAAGGAGGTCAAGAGTTTCAGCCTTCACTGGGTTCCTTTGGGTTTCTTTGGTGTATATGGATGTTAACCATAGTTACAGTCTTACATATCAGAGTCTATCTTCCAAAAATGTTAAACAGCAATATTGAAGATCTATTCCATAGTTAGTTTAGGGCATGGTTCCCAGTTTCCTGTGTATTCTTCCCCTCTCTCTAGGGGCAACTCTAAATAACCTAATCTATTGTGTTGAAGAGCGGTTAAAAGTACTATGTTAAAAGTACTAGTTTTTGACTGTCACACTTTCTAGTATTGTGGATTAATCATTTAGTAGCAAGACTGGCTGAGGCCCATTTATTCTCCCCATCAGATGATGTATGATTGGTCGAGGAGGACTATCCTCTCTATGTACACCTAATTACAACAAATCTTATAAAAACAAATGGAATACAACAAATAAAATAATATTCTCTTCCAGCAATCGCACACACCACTCTCATACTATTTTACTATAGATTACTGCTCATACTCTGGTTAATAAAACACACACCACTCTCATACTATTTTACTATAGATTACTGCTCATACTCTGGTTAATAAAACACACACCACTCTCATACAATTTTACCATAGATTACTGCTCATACTCTGGTTAATAAAACACACACCACTCTCAAACTATTTTACCATAGATTACTGCTCATACTCTGGTTAATAAAACACACACCACTCTCGTACTATTTTACTATAGATTACTGCTCATACTTTGGTTAATAAAACACACACCACTCTCGTACTATTTAACTCGTTCACCAGATTTATAGGAAATGTGGATAATTTCTAACAAGTACATAACACACCATCGATCTTGGAGACATCTTTAATTAAAAATAAACACAAAATAAAAACACTTGCACTTTAATGGCGTTAAGCGTATTTCCCTATTTAGCTGTGTGGTTTTCATAAAGAAATTAGTTTTATGCATGTGAAAAAAGGGCTTATAAACAAAACACATTCGGGGAAATCACGTGCTAAATGCATATGCGCAGTAAAATTCTCTTTTAGAGTTTCTGATCCTTTACGCCGGACCATTGAATCAGTATTACATGCCAAAGAAACTGATACTGTGTGCTAAAAGGTTTAATTAGGGAGACAACGGCGACACACCTTTCAGTTTAAATTTAGAGACCGTTATTTGGCCTTAAATTATGAATGTCAAAGTCAAGCAAATTACATCTCATGATGCAGTTGAAAAAGCATTAAAATTGAAGATATTACTTTTTTAACAAAGGTATTTTTGGCAGTTCTTTTTGAGAGAAAAAAATCGACTATTACTTTTTTAACAAAGGTATTTTTGGCAGTTCTTTTTGAGAGAAAAAAATCGACTTATAGATTGTTGTAAACCGGGCAGGTGGGTGGCGGGCGGCCACATTTTGTATTTTCTATATATTTCAGCATTACCATGTCCGATCTTCATCAAACTTAAACAGCTAGAACCTTTCTCTCATCCAGCACTGACCGTTTGTTTCGGCCGGGGTGGGGGGGTTGGAAATAAACTTTTTTTTTATATTCAGCTTTACCATGTCCGATCTTCATCAACCTTTAACAGCACCATCCTCTTATCAAACACTGATATACCCTGAAAACTAGGTCACTGTGACCTACTTTCTCCAAAATGTGCGTTACGTTAGCCTTTTTGTTTGTCTCGGAGGGCGGAAAATAAACTTTTTTTTATATCTCAGATTACCATGTCCGATCTTCATCAAACTTTAACAGCACCTTCCTCTCATCAAGCACTGACCTTAGCCTGAAAACTAGGTCACTGTGACCTGCTTTCTCTAAAATATGTGCTATAACATTAAAACATCCTCCCACTCCCAAACAAATCTATTTAGAGAAGCTCTATTAAATAGTTTCACCCAACACACATACACTTATCTTTCACATTTGGAAAATCCGCTTTAACGCAACCAGGCGTTTATCTCTTGTTTTTCTCCTTCAAATGCAGTTGAAATATGTTCAATAAATAAGAAAGTTGAGTTTTCATCACTATTAAATTGAAGATGATAACTGTTATGTAACATTCAACGTAGAAGACAGGCCCAAATCTAAATCGGTCTATATTTACTAACAGCCATGCAACACTTAAAGTTACCGAGAATAGAAACCATGTAAACAGATTATTTATGTGAATGGGATAAGGTTCTCTACTGGCAATTTTTTATGAGAAAACATAATGCCAATATAAATATGCCAATATCTGGTACATAACGAGCACCCAATGAACGACTGTAGTAGCCTTTGTGTCCATTGTAAAGCCAGATCGGCCTGCGTGTTACAATGTCTGGCTGCCAATCAGTTTCCCCAGAACACCCCTTTGTCACATAAGTGGATGGGCGTAATTCAAAGAAAGAACAGTCCTTTATATTTTTAGATCACCTGAGCCGAAGGCTCAAGGTGATCTATTGGGATCACTCTTCGTCCGTGGTCCGTGGTCGTCCGTCGTTAACTTTTCTTCAAACAACTTCTCCTCAAAAACCGCTTGGCTAATTTTGACCAAACTTCAGGTGAATAATCCTTAGATGAATGTTTTTTAGAACTGTTAAAATTAGGTCAGCGCAACATCCAAGATGGCCGCCATTACCATATATAGTTGAAACCATAAAACATCTTCTACTCCAGAACCGCCAGACAGATTTCAACAGTTTTTCTTTTAAAATGATTGCCAATGCCTAGACTATCAATTATGTTCAAATGAAGTTCCCGGAGTCAAAAATGACTGTGCCCCGGGGGTCCAAAGTTGGTATATTGACATTTTGCATGTTTTTCATCTAGACATATAGGAAAAAACTTCTTCTCTGAAACCACAAGGCACAGAGCTCTCATGTATTACATGTAGCATCTGCTTATGGTCCTCTACTAAGTTTGTTCAAATGGTGACCCTGGGGTCAAATTTGTCCCCGCCCCGGGGTCACAGTTTTACATAAAATATATAGGAAAAAAATTAAAAAATCTTCTCTGAAACTACAAGAGCCAGAGGTTTGATATTTTGCATTTACTATAGGCTTATGGTCCTTTACCAAGTTTGTTCAAATGGTGACCCTCGGGTCACATTTGACCCTGCCCCAAGGGTCACATGTTTTACATAGACATTTATAGGGAAAAATTTAAAAAATCTTCTTCTCTGAAACTGCAAGAGCCAGAGGTTTAATATTTTGCATTCGCTATAAGCTTATAGTCCTTTACCAAGTTTGTTCAAATGGTGACCCTGGTGTCAATTTTGGCCCCACCCCGGGGGTCACAGTTTTACATAGACTTATATAGGGGGAAAAAAAATCTTCTCCTCTGAAACTACAAGAGCCAGAGGTTTAATATTTTGCATTTACTATCAGATTATAGTCCTTTACCAAGTTTATTGAAATGGTGACCCTGGGGTCACATTTGGCCCTGCCCCTGGGGTCACAGTTTTACATAGACTTGTATAGGGAAAAACTTAAAAAATCTTCTCTGAAACTACAAGAGCCAGAGGTTTAATATTTTGCATTTACTATAAGATTATGGTCCTTTACCAAGTTTGTTCTAATGGTGACCCTGGGGGTTACATTTGGCCCCCTCCCCCAATGGGTCGCATGTTTTACATAAGACTTATATAGGAAAAAAATTAAATATCTTCTCTGAAACTACAAGAGCCAGAGGTTTAATATTTTGCATGTACTATAAATAATATAAATAGGATTATGGTCCTTTACGAAGTTTGTTCAAATGGTGACCCTGGGGTCATATTTGGCCCCGCCCCGGCAGTCACAGTTTTACATAGACTTGTATATAAAAATCTTCTTCTCTGAAACTGCAAGAGCCAGAGGTTTAATATTTTGCATTTACTATGCGCTTGTGGTCCTTTACCAAGTTCATTAAAATAGTGACCCTGGGGTCACATTTGGCTCTGCCGCAGGGGTCACATGTATTACATAGACTTGTATAGGGAAAAACTTAAAAAATCTTCTTCTCTGAAACCACAAGGCACACGTACAGCTCTCATATATTACATGTAGCCCTGGGGTCACATTTGGCCATGCCCCAGAGGTTACACTCTAGCACCTTCATTTTGTCTTTGATCTTTACCAAACTTTGTCAGTGTCTTTATATCAATGTTGGTAAACAACAGAGGCCATATTTCTTGGACAATCTTAACCAAACTTGCACAGATTGTATATGGTCATAAGATTTCGAAGAAGTTCGATAATGGACAATTACTCAGGTGGTCGATATAGGGCCATCTTGGCCCTCTTGTTATAGCGGGTTAAGTGTTAACCATTGTCTTAGCAGTTATCTAATGATAGTCTCCTGACTATTACCACATCAAGGTAATCTTATCATGGCTTCTGACCTGTCTGATACTTCTCTACTAAACCCTGTATCACTCAACTCCTCTCCTGCGTTGTCCATTATAAACTACTCAAAGTAGCACCAAGATTTCAATTCAACAGTTTATGGAGGCGGCACTGGTTTTACCAACAGCATAAAACTGAACAATTTTGTTTTACGATTAATTGATGCGAAATTATTTTGTTCTCAACACCTCCTTCATTATCGGTCACATAGCCTTTATACATTGGCATACATATACCTCTCAACACCTCTGCTTAATTATCCTTGATACATATGTAAATAGGTAGCTCTCAACACCTCTGCTTCATTATCCTTGATACATATGTAAATAGCTAGCTCTCAACACTTCTCCTTCATTATCCATCACAAATCCTTTATACACTGGCATACAAAAAGTAGAACCATTTATAAACTTGGATTCATATAACTCTGTATAATAAATATATATTTCACTTCAGTATAACTGTAGCTATGCCCTGGCTAGGCTGTTGCTATTGGGGGAGACATGTTTTTCCCAAGCATTATGTCTCTCCCATGCTGGGGAGACATAATTATTGTTTTTAGCTTGGATGTCTGTATGTCCGTCACAAGTCTTGTCCTCTACACATCTCTTGAACTGCTTGAGCGATTTTGAAATTACTTAGCACAAATGTTCATCATATCGAGACAACATGCACAGTGTGACTTCCAGCCATGTCTGTTCAAGGTCAAGGTCACACTTTGAGGTTGAAGGTCATAAGCACTGTATTTCGTGTCCTCTCCATATCTCTTGAAATGATTGAGGGATTTTGAAATAACTTGGCACAAATATTCACCATATAGAGATGACATGTAGAGCATAACTTCCAGCCACGTCTGTTCAAGGTCACTTAGAGGTCGAAGGTCATATGCACTATATTTCGTGTCCTCTCCATATCTCTTGAACCTCTTGAGGGATTTTGAAATAACTTGGCACAAATGTTCACCATATCGAGACAACATGCACAGTGTGACTTCCAGCCATGTCTGTTCAAGGTCAAGGTCACACTTAGAGGTTGAAGGTCATAAGCACTGTATTTCGTGTCCTCTCCATATCTCTTGAAATGATTGAGGGATTTTGAAATAACGTGGCACAAATGTTCACCATATCGAGATGATGTGCAGAGCATAACTTTCAGCCTGAGGTTGGTTCATAAATTATCAAGGGAGACATACTTCTTGGTTACATAAACAACCCTGTCTTGTTTATATTTGGTTACAAGAAGTTTGCAACACAGTTTGAAATATTGTGCCAAAAACACAGCTAAAACAAAATACATTTAAATGGTGGTGGTAAACTATGAACTAAATTTTAACTGAACTTTAAACAGGACATTTTTATCAGACAGATCTACATATAATTAAATTTAAGGAACACTTGTTGTACATAAAGAATAATATTGAGCATAAGTAAATAACAGTTACTGTCTAATTTTTATTCAGTGAAATGTATCCATGGAAACAAAAATTAAGCATAGACCCAAGTAAGTATTTAGTAATAGATACACTTTTTTGTAGACCACTAAAACAGATAACCAAAACAATTTGAAGTAATAAATTTGTTAATTACAAAGAAAAAACCAAGATTTTATTAGCTTACCTGAGCCAAAAAAAAAACCAAGATTTTATTAGCTTACCTGAGCCAAAAAGTCTGTCATCCGTTCGTCCGTCCGTTATCTGTTCATCTGTCCTGCATCTGTTCGTCTGTCCATCATCTGTTCATCTGTCCATCATATGTTCATCTGTCCATCATCTGTTTGTCCGACCGTCATCTGTTTGTCTGTCCATCATCTGTTTATCTGTCCGTCATCTGTTCGTCTGTCTAATTGTCAACAAGATCCCTGAAACTGCATATTCAATTTTGACCACTTGGATGATCCCCTTAGGTCAATGTTTTCAAATTTGTTAAAATTAAGTCGGTGCGATATCCAAAATGGCAGTTATTACTTTAAAAGTTTAAAACCCTAAATCTTCTCATGAACTGTTGAACAGATTTTTACAGTTTTTCTTTATTAATGATTGCTGAGGTTAAAAATGGCTGAGCCACGGGGGTCCGAAGTTTGTTCTCGAAATTTGCTTTATTGACGTTCCATGCTCAAGCTCAAAATTAAAGTATTTCTTATAGCTATATTTCTTTTAATGAGTTTTCCATTGAGAAAGTTTCTGGACAGCTGTAATATTTGCTTTTCTTTATTCATGTAAAGTTTCAAGTAATTGCAAACATTGCACATATATTTCATATTTAATGATGGACCAAATATCTTGAGAAGGTGAGACAACCAAACCAACCAGCGCTCCACGATACTAGCCAAATGTTTACGGTTGCTATTAGAAATTAATTTTAAGCACCTTTGAAATGGAACATGCACACCAAAGCGTCAAAAATAGTCAAATTGAGTAACAAATGTAAGAATACAGACTTTCAAGTGGGCTTTATTTTTTTCTACTCTCTTGATTTGAGCCTATTTTTCCCTATATTTTTCTTAAAAATAACTATTATCCCTACTTTTTAAAAAATCCTAAGAATGGAAAACTGTAAAAAAAAACACAAGCATATTCAGAGAATTATGGTCCACCCCATGATAGGAACTGCCCATGTAAAAATCTGTTGATATGAGGTAAAAACCTTGGCAAAAAATATTCTATTTTTAAAAAACAAAGGGCTATGATAACTCCTTATAATATTGAAATCGGGCTGGTTATCAAACTTGGCCATGATATTAATTGGCCTCAAATTTCATGAAGATTGGATTATAATTAAAATTATTAAGCAGAAAATGCAAGCACATCAATTTTCACAAAAATTCAAGGGCCATAATTCCAGCATGGTAGGTGCAGTTTGACTGGTTATCGAAATTTGCCGATATATTATTATGCCTGTAAATATTGTCTAAAAGTTTTATCAAGAATGGATTATAAATGTTTCAAGTTATTGATTGGACATCCGAGTATCAACTTTCATACCCCATCCAACCCCTTCTCCAAGAAGCGAAAATGGGGTTGGCTGAGGTATGAAATAAAACCTCAATTTCGGATTAAAAAGCTTGCATGTTGTAAGGTAATTTTAAACAGCTTATCACATTTTTTCAGTAAAATATGTTTTAAACATGCTTTATTGTCTAAATATCCGTTATAAAATCCTGCTAATATAAGCTTTCCCATCGCTTAATGGAATTAAGGTGGGACCATGTAATGAACAGCAAAAATGTTCAATTTCAAATATCCAAGGGCTATAACTCTGTTATTATGGGTGTGATCTGGCTTATTATCGAACTTTGCCTAGATATTATTGGTTATGGCCCTAAACATTCTCCTAAAGATCTATCAAGATCGAATTATAAACATAAAAAGTTGCCTCAAAAATCGAGAGCATTATACGTTCAGTCAGTCTAGTTAGCGAATATAACTGAGATATTATTGCCAAAAACATTGTCCTAAAGTTTCATCAAGATCGGATTATAAATATTAAAGTTATTGGTTGGAAACGAAAGTCGATTTTGAAAAATCCAAGAGCCATAACTCTAGCATAGGTGCAATCTGGCTGGTTATCGAACTTGGACTAGATATTATGGCTATAAACATTCTTAAATTTTCATTTAGATCAGATGGTGAGTATTAAAGTAATTGGTCAGAAATGAAAGTTGGTTTTGAAAAATTCAAGGGCCATATCTCTTGAATTATAGGTGCCATCTGGCTGGTTATCAAACTTGGCTTAGATTAGATATTATGGCCATAAACATTGCCCTAAACACTGTCATCAAGATCGAAGTATAAATGTAAAAAGTTATTGGTCGAAAACGAGTCGAGTTTGAAAAGTCCAAGGGCCATAACTCCATCAGTAAAGGTGCAATCTTGCTGATCATGGAACTTGGACTACATATTATGGCCATAGACATTGTCGTAAAGTTTCATTAAGATCAGATTATAAATATTGAAGTTATTGGTTTGAAACGAAAATCAGTTTTTAAAAATCCAAGGGCAATAACTCTGGTATTATAGGTGACTGGTTATAGCTGTCTGTTTATCAAACTTATAGGTGCATTATAGGTGTCTGGTTAACAAACTTTACCTAGATAATATGGCCAGAAACATTTTCCTAAAGTTTCCTCGGATTGGATTACAAATTACAAAGTTATTGGTCGGAAGTGCAAAAAATAGGGTAATATATTCAATGAAAATTAACTGCAGAATTTTCTGTCATATATTTTTCTTGTTTATTTCTCTTGATTTTTACCACTTATTTCTGTCTTTGTGCTGTCGAGGTGGCCGAGTCGACTACGAATCCGTAGGTCATGGGTTCAGCTTTTTTTTACCCATGTCAGTTGGATGTACTTTATCCCTATTATTTTGGTTGAGGGCACTTGAAAGCCTGAAGTCTTGGCTTCAGATTTCAAACATTCATTCAAGTCCTTTTTAATCAGGTTTTCCTTTGGTTATTAGATTGGCGAATGTTGTTTGACGGTGGGTGGGGTTTTACTCATAAAACTTTTTATACTCCCGCTTTCACAAAGTAAGGAAAGGAATCATTATTGTCCATAACATCCCGTCGCATCGTGTCGCGTCACATAACACATTTTTGTCCCATCCCTTTGCGTCGCATAACATTTTTATTACTTGAATTCCTCATACAGTTTTAAATGGGTTGTTCCCAAACTTCATATACACATAACAACTGATGACCTTACAACCATTGTTGATTGCCTAATTTCTTACAGAATGATGGCCTTTTGTTTGAATTAGAGTTGAAGCAGGGGTATTCATCACCTTCAGTGATACATCTAGTTTATAGATCTGACCTAAAAAAATGGCTAATAGGTTAGCATAAACCGGGCGGGCAGGCGGCTGCGGTGTGTAGGTGCCAACATTTTGTGTTTTCTATATATCTCAGCATGACCATGTCCGATCTTCATCAAACTTTAACAACACCTTCCTCTCATCAAGCACTGACCATACCCTGAAAACTAGGTCACTGTGACCTACTTTCTCCAAAATATCCATTATGTTAACCTTTTTGTTTAAGTTTGGGCAGGGCAAATTAAGTTTTTGTTATATCTCAGCATTACCATGTCCGATCTTCATCAAATTTTAACAGCACCTTCCTCTAATCAGGCACTCAGACCATATCCTGAAAACTAGATCTGTGAGTTGATAACAAATCGTCTCACTACAAATGGATAACAACTGTAGTCCCACTATAGGTGGATAATAACTAGTCCCACTACAAAAGGATAACAACTGTAGTCCCACTATAAGTGGATAATAACTAGTCCCACTATAAGTGGATAATAACTAGTCCCACTATAAGGGGATAATAACTAGTCCCACTATAAGTGGATAATAACTAGTCCCACTATAAGTGGATAATAACTAGTTCCACTATAAGTGGATAATAACTCGTCCCACTATAAGTGGATAATAACTCGAGTTCCACAACTAGTCAATAACAACTCAAAACCCACTGTGAGTTGATAATAACTCAAAACCCACAATGAGTTGATAACAACTCAAACCCTCTTCTTGAATGCAGCATTCATTTAGAGAACTTTACTGGCTTGTCATGCATAGTTTTAAAGAACCATACATTGATTGTTTTTAATACAATAGTATGATAAAATCTAATATAACATCTTTACAAATATTAAACCATGCTAAACCACTGCAGCCTTCCTCCTTATCTTGCACTTCTTCGCTAATCTGAGCCCCGTGTGGTTCTCGGGGGCCCCGTTCGGTTACGGGGCAAAGAATAGGGCCACTGCAGTTCCCGTTGGAGGGGAAGGCAGAGGGGTAGAACCTCCCCCCCCCCCACCCCGAATTCATGTTCATTTTATCAGTTTTTGTTCATGCTCATTAAAGGTCTTTATCATGACCCCCTGCATTGTTTCAGGTGCCATCTCGCTCATATCACTAGAGCAGTGGCAAATTAGCAATAACGTGGCTCCAGCATAAATGGAGTGTCTACAATAGACTTTGCAGCAACTCTGCAGTTCAGGGTGAGACGTTTCTAACCCGTTCTCCATATTTTATCTTGATGTACATGGAGGATGAGCCTGCCTTGTTCATTCCTGTTAGGCGCCATATAACCGTTCATGTGTTGGTGCGCCTTAAAACCCCAATTCAATTCAATTCAATTCTCTAATCTGAAACGTATAAATACGATACCACATCAGATCTAAGACAAGAATGATGTAAGCAAACTCCAATTTGATTACTTTACAGTCTACTTCTAACTACAAAAAGGGGCATGACCTCCAACACAGTCAATCTGAATTGGTTCTTATAATACCTCATCTGGTAATCAGGGCTCCCTCCTTCAAAGTTAAGTTTAAGGGATAACCAGACTTTCTTTGTTATATTCAGTTATTGCCAAAAGATCCTTCCTAGATGGAAAAGATGGAACTTCCAGATCTTGGTGGCTGTCCATATGCTTCTAAACCAGCTGTCTAATTAACCCAAGATATTGCGCCCTGTCAATAACAATTCCATCCTATGTGTTTCTGTTATTCATTGTGATCAAGATATAGATGGTGTAATATCAAAGTTTGCTATTGTGGAAATGTATCCATTTATTCCAGCACCTCTCCAAATTTGGCAGAAACATTGCATATGGTACTGTTGATAATTAATTAGACTTGCTTTATAGTGATCCCATATTTTATACTTCTATAGAAGGATCCCTATAAAAGCATAAAGAGTGAGGTCACTCTGAAGCAGATCAAACTGTGTGTCAGAAGTACCACACTCAAATGTTATGACAATTTGGAATGAGATGTGCCAGAATAAGGACAGAACTTCAATAATAGCAAGCAGAAATATTTAACCACCTATGGTTAACTGGGACAGAGCCCTTGGGTTATAACTTGAAAACTGGTGAGATCCCCACCCTATAACCATATATTCACTTAAACAGCCCGGCCTCAACACATTAAGGTGGGTGCAGGAATTTGCGATGATGCACCATAGACTGCATTTATAGGAAGCATCCTTGTGTGGTCCTCTCAGATTTTACAAATCAACAAATATAGCCGTTACTGAAAATAATAAAATCTTTTAAACAATTTCTCATGAACTGTTGCGTAGAATTTTACTAAACTTGACAGGAAGCATCCTCACATGGTTTCTCCGAGATTTATACAAATCATCTTGATCCATCAACAAATATGGCCGCCATTAATACAGATAGAAAATTGTTCAAACAATTTCTTCTCATGAATCTCTGGGTAGAATTTGACGAATCTTAAAAAGAAGCGTTCTATTTAATAAGTGGTCCTCCTCTCAGATTAATATAAATCTTCCCGATCCATCAAACGCATACAGTCACCATTGCTAAAAAATAGAAAAATGTTTAAACAATTTCTACTCAAGAACTGCTGGGTAGAATTTGGTCAAAAAAATACACAGGAAGCATCCTTGCATGGTCCTCTTTCAAATTTATACAAATCATCCCTTGACACACCAGTTTGAAGTGGATCCTGAGCATGATGGCCCCTGGTGGTTACAGTGGATCACTGAGGCCATATGGATTTACCGCCATCACCCGACCGTGGCATTGGGTCCCCTGTGACAAATTCGGTATGTCACAAATTGTGACTTGTTTTGAGTTTTCCTGTAGTTACAAAATTAATCTTTCAAAACTCCTTTTCAGTGGAAATGTTGAGACCTCTTGTTTTTGTACATCAGGGTCATTCTGTTTCATTCAAAGTTCTCGTCAAAAACAAAAGAAACTAGAATTTTAACTAAAGGTGATAAATACCCCAGCAAGTAAAGGTGATAAATACCCCAGCATTGGTGTTTTGTCAGAATAGATATTGCTACTACACCATAGTTTAATACATATGATATCTACATGTAGATGGCAACTATAGATTCACTTCTGTGTCTGTTTATTTCAAATCAAAAGTTCTCCTGTTCAAATATTCTGGAAGGCTCGGGATACTTTGTATTGTATTGTTTTCTTGTTACTTTTCCTCCCATGAGTACCTTCTTTTTAGCTCACCTGAGCCGAAGGCTCAAAGGTGAGCTATTGGGATCACTCTTCGTCCGTCGTCCGTCGTCGTCCGTCCGTCGTTAACTTTTGCTTCAAACGACTTCTCCTCAGAAACCGCGTGGCAAATTTTGACCAAACTTCACGTGGATGATCCTTAGGTGAATGCTTTTTAGATTTGTTAAAATTAGGTCAGCGCGACATCCAAGATGGCCACCATTACCATATATGGTCGAAACTTTAAAAAATCTTCTTCTCAAGAACAGCTGGACAGATTTCAACAGTTTTTCTTTTAAAATGATCGCCAACGCCTAGACTATCAAGTTTGTTCAAATGAAGTCCCTGGGGTCGAAATTGGCCATGCCCCGGGGGTCCAAAGTTTGTATATTGAAATTTTGCATGTTTTTCATATAGACATATAGGAAAAAACTTTAAAAAATCTTCTTCTCTGAAACCACAAGGCACAGAGGTCTCATGTATTACATGTAGCATCAGCTTATGGTCCTCTACTAAGTTTGTTCAAATGGTGACCCTGGGGTCATATTTGTCCCCGCCCCGTTTGTCCGTTAAGTTTTGCGATGTCCGCTCTCTAAGTCAAACAAATATTATTCAATCATTATGAAACTTGGAAATAATGTTTGTGTATAGTATCTCAGTCAAGTTCGAAAAGCAGCCCAATCGCCCCGGGCAGTAACAATGGAGTTATGGCCCTTTAATTATTGAAAATTGACAGTTTTAACGGTCGTCTCAATTACTTGAGTATTTATTGTTCAATCTTTATGAAACTGGAATAATGTTTACGGGTATAATATCTAAGTCCAGTTTGGAAATCAGCCAAATCGTCCTTGTAACAACAGAGTTATTGCCCTTTAATTATTGAAAATTGACAATTTTGAAGATGTCCGCTCAGTAACTTCAGTATTTGTTTTTCAATCTTGATGAAACTCGGTCAGTTTAGAAAACCAGCCCAATCAGTGACCCCGGTAACAATGGAGTTATGGCCCTTTAATTATTGAAAATTGACAATTTTAACGATGTCTGCTCAATAACTTCAATATTTTTTTTTCAATCTTGATGAAACTCGGGTCAAGTTCGAAAACCAGACCAATCACCCTGGTAACAATGGAGTTTGTATTATGTTGTGGCATTGTCTGTCCATCCATCTGTCTGTCCTTGCATTAACTTTTGCGATGTCCGCTATCACAGTTACAAATGATCCACTTTCGATGGGTGTATTTTGTGTCCAATGGACACTCTTGTTCATCAGTCCTTCTCAGTGGAAAAGTTGCGACTTCTTATTTTTGTACATCAGGGTCATGTTTCATCAGGTCTATTCTTGGGCATTCCTAAAATATGACTTACAAAACATCTACAGCATATTGGGGGCACAATACAACACTGTTATATCTTCTTCTTTATGTCTATGTTGTTACAACAGTGTTGCATTCAACTCTCGGTAAACTAGAACTATCACTGAAGGTGATGAATACCCCTGCTATTTTAGCTTGACTATTTGAGGAATAAGAGAGCTTATAAATGTAATCACCCCAGTGTTGGCGAATGTCCACTGACATCATCAGCTGGATAGGGTACATCAGTGAATGTTTCAGTCCTTTAAAACAAGGCCTTCTCTCCAGGTGGCAGGGGTACAGTCCACTGAGATCATCAGCTGGATACGGTACATCAGTGAAGTTTCAGTCCTTTAAAACAAGGCCTTCTCTCCAGGTGGCAGGGGTACAGTCCACTGAGATCATCAGCTGGATACGGTACATCAGTGAAGTTTCAGTCCTTTAAAACAAGGCCTTCTCTCCATGTGGCGGGGGTACAGTCCACTGAGATCATCAGCTGGATACGGTACATCAGTAAATGTTTCAGTCCTTTAAAACAAGGCCTTCTCTCCAGGTGACAGGGGTACAGTCCACTGACATCATCAGCTGGATACGGTACATCAGTGAATATTTCAGTCCTTTAAAACAAGGCCTTCTCTCCAGGTGGCAGGGGTACAGTCCACTGATATCATCAGCTGGATACGGTACATCAGTGAATATTTCAGTCCTTTAAAACGAGGCCTTCTCTCCAGGTGGCAGGGGTACAGTCCACTGAGATCATCAGCTGGATACGGTACATCAGTGAAGTTTCAGTCCTTTAAAACAAGGCCTTCTCTCCAGGTGGCAGGGGTACAGTCCACTGACATCATCAGCTGGATATGGTACATCAGTGAATACATCAGTGAAGTTTCAGTCCTTTAAAACAAGGCCTTCTCTCCAGGTGGCAAATCTGTAGTGGTGATTATATACAAAGGCTTCCAACATACCTCCTCTTGTAGTGGTGATTATATACAAAGACTTCCAACATACATCCTCTTGTAGTGGTGATTATATACAAAGGCTTCCAACATACCTCCTCTTGTAGTGGTGATTATATACAAAGGCTTTCAACATACCTCCTCTTTCTTTAACCATAATGGAGCTGGCTTGGCCAACGTAGCACTTAAGACTGAGGGACAGGGGTTTAAGCCTAGATGTCAGTTTTAAACAGTGTATTCTTGGGCAAGATACTTTCTCTTAGCCTCGTCCTTCAGACGGAGATGTAAACTGGGCGGTCCTATGTGTATATGAGGCTGTCCTCCGAACATTTTAAAGAACTATAGGAATCTAATTGTTAGTAAGATTAGGGAAGATTCCTGGATTTCTAAATATCTTTTCCCTCTTGCTGGGGCGGCTTTTTTATATTTTTTTTGTAGTATTCGCTTTGTGCTGTCAGGATTAATTTACAGGGCAGAAAACACCATTGACCTGCATGCAAAACAGACTGTACGTCCAGCCAAGTTCCTGGTGTGGATTGAATATGAGCATAAAGTTGTGCCTCATCAGACCTGCCTTGGATTTAATCAGACACTCTGGAAAGTTTGAAACATTTTTATACGCCCGTCATAAGAGTGGACGTATTATGTTGAGGCATTTTCCGTCCGTTAAGTTTTGCGATGTCCGCTCTGTAACTAAACAAATATTATCCAATCATAATGAAACTTGGAAATAATGTTTATGGGCATAATATCTTGTCAAGTTTGAAAACCAGGATGGGTAGGCAGAATGGTAGAACCCCCAAAATTCATATTTATTTTTATCATTTTTTGTTCATACTCATTAAAGGTCTTCATCATGACCACTGCATTGATTCAGGTGCCATCTCACTCACATCACTAGAGCAGTGGCAGAAAAACTTAACGTGGCTCCAGCTTAAATGGAGTGTCTACAATAGAATTTGCAGCAACTCTGCAGTTCTGCAGGTGAGAAGGTTCTAGGCCCATTCTCCATAATTTATCTCGATGAGCCTGGCATGCTCATTCCTGTTAGGCGCCATATAACGTTTCATGTGTTGGTGCACCTTAAAACCCCAATTCAATTCAATTCATGTTTGGAAACCGTCCAGATTGTCCCGGTAACAACGGAGTTATGGCTCTTTAATTATTGAAAATTGACAATTTTGCTGATGTCCGCTCAATAACTTGAATATTTGTTTTTCAATCTTGATAAAACTTGGGTCAAGTTTGAAAACCAGACCAATTGCCCTGGTAACAATGGAGTTCATATTATGTTGCGGCATTGTCCATCCATCCATCTGTTACAAATGATGTCCAATGGACATTCTTGTTTACAGCTGCGCAAACTCATTTTATTATAATATCTCACTGAATAGGTAATATTGTAATATTTTAGTTGCGGTCCGGTCACCGTCACAACATTATACCAACTTTCAAATTTCTCCCAATGGGCCAATGGTATGAAAGAGCATCTAGAAGATTGATTATTTTTGGGATAATGTTAAGGTCTGGTTATTTCAATGTCTTGTCAAATTGTTTCCAAGCATTTCATTAAATATTTCTTGATATTCATGAGGTTTAAATGATGAATTGAGCTTATGGCCCAGTCACATAGCCCGGCCGATGAGGTTCCGATGAGCCAGCGATGCGATTTTCACCGAACTCGGCCGAACACCGGCCGGACACCGGCCGGACATCCGTGGCGTTTGTTGCTTAAAACCGCATCGGTGGCAGCTCGGTGAAATTTTAACTTCGGAGCTAAATTTCACCAGGCTCTCACCGAGCTCCCTCATCGCAGCCCCATCGTAACCACATCGGAAAACACGTCGGCCGGTGCACGGCCGAGTATCGGCCGGTGTCCCGTGCATCTGAGACAACCAGAGGACGAGGTTTTTTTAACGGACACCGGCCGAGCTCCGACCGAGCTCCGGCCGATGTGGGACAGAGCCTTGGAAAGTATAGTACCGGTGGCTGACCGATGTAAGGGACACCGGCCGATGCTCGGCCGGAACTCGACCGGAACTCGGCCGTAACCCGGCCGGATATCTCTGCTAGTATATATACTGTTCGCTCCTGTCTGTGTACAGCATTCAGCAAGTTGTATCCACACGATTCACTCTTGACAGACTTTATAAACAGGATGCCAAAATTAGTCAAGGAAAGTGATGGAGATGAGAAGAATTGCGGCAAGAAGAGGCAGCAGCCAGCTAGCAGCAAGGGAAAGGGCCAGAAGAAGCAGAAGACGCTAGCAGTGAAGACCAGAAAATCTCCCCGAAAGAGGATACAAGAGGAAGAAGGCGGTGCCAGTGGTACGGAGGGGGAGCAATCAGAGATATCCGATGCTGAGTCCATGGCGTCCCGGGCGTCCCAGGCGTCCCAGGCGTCAAAGTCGTCGCAGTCCAAGCCAACGTCGTCGTCCAAGTCCAAGTCCAAGTCCAAGTCCAAGTCCTCGTCGGCGTCTGCGTCGCGGCGAGCCGTTGGTGTGCCGATAGAGGAGATCACCCAAGACCAGATGCAAAAGATAGCAGATTTCTACGAGGGACACCCTATGTACTACAATGTTGGGCATGAGAACTACAAAAACACGAAGTTGAAGGAATGGACTCTGGACAAGTTTAGCGAACAGATTGAGCTTTCTGGTGAGACCTTGTCAGCTTTTGAAATGTTTGAAATTATTTTTAAATTTGTCAAATTTTAATTTTACGATGTTTTACTTTAGAAAACATTGTATTAAATGTCTTAATGGATTTTGTCTGTGTGTTGCAGTCCAAGCCATACAGAGGCATTTCACAAGTTGCCGTACCGAACACTTCAAGCTCAAGAACAGACCCAAAAGTAGCAAGAGTGGATCCGGGGCGGCCCCTCTTACGTCACTCCAGAAGTTCAAACTGAAGGCGTACGAGTTTCTGGACGCCCATCACGTATCACGGACGCTGAAATCGACCTGTGGGAGGGTAAGCATCTGCAAGCAGATTTTCTAAGTTATCGAAGAATTGTCTTAATGTTTTTCTTTGCCAGTGAGTTGCTCACCCTTCTTTCTACTTGCCGCGATTTTACTATTGATGGTTTAAATGCTTCAGCTGGCTGGTGAGGACGAGGATTCGGCGTCGGAGTTGGAGTATGCTGCAGCGTCTGAGTCTGAGCCGGCCACGTCGCAGGGAGTAGGAGCTGCCAGCAAGAAGGACAAGGCTGCATCCGTCAGCGACATGTCCAGGACGCTGATCGCGTGTCTCAAGTCAAGTAGCAAGGCCACTCAGGACGCAGCGGAAAAGGTAAATACTCGACAAAATGCAAAATAAACCATTTTCTGCTACTTCCATCCCAATACAAAATGCAAGTTTTTGTGTATTGAAGTGTAGATGTGTGAGTTGGCGGTTCCTAAAACACCAGCGGTTTAAGCCACTGCCCGTACCAAGGAGGTCCCCTATTTTCATTCTTATTTTCTTTGCAATGTACTGGTTAATTTTAAGTTTTACTTATGGGGGGTTAAGTTTCGACTGGGTTTTTAGTTTTCTGCGTATTTGTGGTTTCTGGGTACATTCTTTAAAAGCTGTATTTACAATTGTTATGTTTACAGGTGCGTGTAGCCCAGACCGCAGCTGCAGATCCGTTCCAGGCCGAGCGTGACGCCTGGGCTGAGTGGATGACAAGCGCGAACAACCAGGTGCCAGCACCTCGGTACAGAGAGTTTCAGCAGGAGACTTTCACCACCTTCATGAAATACGTCCCGCTCATGCCGGGGACTCAGCAGCACCCCCAACAGCAGCCTCCAAAACCCCCATCGCAGTTCGTACAGCCACCCATCCCGATGGTAGATCCTTATCACCACCAGCCGATGTATCTTCAGTCCGTATCCCAGAAACTACAGCAACAGTCGCAGCCGTTTATCCCCTTTGCTACGGCTCCAGTTCGGCAGCAGCAGCCGCCCGATCAGCAGTATGAACAGTTCCAGGTATGTTTTTTTTTCATTGTGATATTAAACAGTACATATTATAATAAAATTAATTTCCAATATTCAGATTTAATGCATGTCATAACCTTAATTAAATTATGGTGATATGATCTCTTGGAAGCAAAACATGCAACAGAAGAGAGAAAATTGCAGTCTCGGTTTTATTGAGACTGTTCATTGACAGCAATGAAATGTACTACACTGTCAACGCCCCCTAGCACCGGCTTAAGCGGTATTCAATCTTCAAATTCACCGAATTACATTTAATGATCCCGAAAGACCAGAAACTATATACAGTATAACTGCACTGAGGACGAAGTACGGGCGACCTTTTACGACCCGCCATACAAACACTTAAGTTTTCTTGCAAAACAGTCAATTGTTATGCCTCTGCTATGTTTCAGTCTCCCAGGTCAGTCTCTGCACCACCTGTTACTTCTGCGACCTATGACCTCTCAGCCTTGCTGGCCTTGCAGTCTCCATTGACAGCCAGCCAAGGATCCAACATCGATGAAGCTGCGTGGCAGCTTTCATCACCCGGCAACATCGGCCTCAACATGCAGTCACCTGCACAGACGCCAAAATATAGCAGTCTTTCACAAGTGCTAGGTGCGACCAGCAGAGTGCTGGCTAGCACTGAACGTGATAACACAATCGGTGGTGACGACGACAACTCAGAACAGGAGCAGGAGTAGGAGTAGAGACAGGGCATGAAATTCTTCACAATCTGACAGAGACCCACCTCAGCCAAGTAGCCCAAAGTTGTAGTGTATGTACTGACAGTGTGTTTTGTACAATATAGTAACAATGTGCCTCGTACAATCACAGTAACAGTTTGCCTCGTACAATCATAGTAACAGTGTGCCTCGTATAATTACAGTTACAGTGTGCCTCGTATAATTACAGTTATTAAAATCAATCACGATGAACATTATGTTGTTGTATTATTTACCCACAACTCATCATTTTCGTACTGGTGTACATTTATTTTGATATTTGGCCGACGTCACACCAAAAGGGACTTTCAGACAATACACACTAGTGTTGATCCTGATCAATGGCTACAACGTTAATCTTGAATTAAATAATACATTTATTGCATAGATTGGTCGATAATTGTCTAGTTTTGCTCTGACGAGTGTCAAAATGTGTAAAGCCTGTCCAGACACCGCATCAGAGAAACGTTGCTGGTCTGGCTCTACACGTTTTGCATATGTCCGAATGTCCCTTTTCGCATGACTGGGCCCGTTTCACTAAACTTCGTAAGTCTTAAGAATTCGTAAGTCAAAACTTTAAAATGTTTGTAATTTCTGATATCTTAAGTTAATCCTGCCATGTGACATCTCTTTAGAATCGTCTTGAAAAGACGATTCCAAAGAGATGTCACATGGCAGGATTAGACGAAGTAATAAAAACTTAAAAGAATTCTAAATTTTTGACTTACGAATTCTTAAGACTTACGAAGTTTAGTGAAACGGGCCCCTGTTCTTTTGACTGATTGATTGATTTATTGTTTGAAGTTAAGCTCGGGTGTACCAAACTGTCCGTTTTGTTCAATCAAGTACTGGGTAGAACCATTGATCTTGCGCAAGTCATCCAAATGTGTTGTTCCATGAGAAACACATGCATTCCAAGTTTCAAGTTTCTTTGACCAGTAATTCAAAAGTTATAGCCAATATTAAAGTTTGGTGACAAACAGACAACCAGACAGATCAAAAACAAAATGCCTCCCTGATCTACAAGCGGTGGCATAAAATATAAAGACAATGTTTTAAGAATACCCAATAACAGTTTTAATTTTGCAAACAACATACTGAATAATGGACTGTAATATACGACAATGTACTAAGTCCTGAGAACTGTCTATGGTTGCATCCAGTACATGCATATTGTTACACAGAATACAGACGTTACTGTTGGTTTATTGCCACATCTTGCCATGGCACACTCCCGGCAGGACTGCAAAAGTAATTCTTGAGGTATGCGCGCAGTTCTTTGCCTGGTCCGGTCAATCTTGGTCCGTTCCCTGCTGCTTGCACATCTTCGAGCACGGCTTGGTCTCGCCATGCACCCGCGATGAACTGGCCCTGCTCATCTTCCCGGTCGAGATCGGCATTCTGGATGTTGGGGTAACGAGTCCTCATGAGGTTGTGTAGGGTCATGCAGGCCATGACGGTCTTAGTAACTGTCGACGGTCTCATTCCCAGGGTTGTTAGAAGACATCTGAAGCGATTGGCAAGTATACCAAACGCATTTTCAACCACACGGCGTGCCCTGGAACACCGGTAATTGAAGATCCGCTCGTCCCGTGCCAGGTGACGATGAGGGTAGGGCTTTAACATGTATTGCCGAAGGGGGAAGGCGTCGTCTCCGACCATGTAGTAGGGTGTGTCCCGGTCGTCATTAGGCAGGGAATCCGGTTGGGGGAGTCCGATCGTTCCCTCACGAAGACCTGGCTCTAGCCGCGACCGGTTAAAGATGCCGGCATCGGAACACGACCCTGGTGACCCCACATCCACCCAGATGAACTTGTAGTTCGAGTCTACCACCGCAAGCATGACGATAGAAAAGAAGCCTTTATAGTTGTAGTAGAGTGAGCCACTCTTGGGGGGCTTCTTGATTGCGACGTGCTTCCCATCGATCGCGCCACAACAGTGGGGGAAGTTCCACCTGTCTCCGAATCCCTCGGCCACCGGGCGCCATTCATCTTCTGTCTGGGGAGTGGCCCACATCTCATCCTCGTATACGTCGTAGATGGCCTGACACACCTCGGGGATGAAAAGGGCGATGGTGTTGTGTGGGACACGAAACGCAAACGCAAGATCGTGGTACCTGCTTCCGGTCGCCAAAAACCTCAAGGTGATTGCCAGCTTCAGCCCAGGGTCCAAGGGGGTTCGATGCCTGCAACAGAAGAGGATGAAATATGATTAAACCTTAGCAAGAATATAATGTTTGGAGGGAATTTTGTTTGCAAAATACGGATTAACTTACGTTGTACTCTTGGTAATGCGGGGGCCAACTCGGTTAAGCAACTCATAGTACATCTGTGGCTCCATGCGGAGGAAGGCTTTGAAGTCGGCAGCGTGCTCGGCCTCGAGTTCCTTCATGAGAGTCTCGTACTGGCCGAAAAGGGGTCTGCGTAGGATCCACTCTCGCACCCACCAGCGTCTTTCTCTTCTGCGGGCCCTCTGTCGCTCCCTCTCGGCGGCTTCTAGTATTGCCGCCAGGACCAGGTTGTACTGGAACCTTGCTTGAGCCAGTTCGTGTTCGAGCAGTGCTATTCGAAGTCTCCTCGGTGCAGCCATAGTGATGAACTGACAATGTCAGGTAGGAAGAACGGAATAGCTCGGCACCCAAGTCCGTGTTACATCGGACGAGCATCGGCCGGTCATTGTTCAAAGCCCGTTAACAACCCGGCCGGCGATCGCACGGTGTCCTGTTACCTGCTCGGGTACCGGCCGTATTCCTTCCGATGTCCGGCCGACCTCCGGCCGACCTCCGGCCGGTAGTTGCTGCCACATCGGCAGAAAAAAACTCCCATTTTGAGACAGACTCCGTACGGTCACCGGCCGGTGTTTGGTCGGTCGCCTGAAGATGTCCGGACGGAGTCCGTTCACGTCACCGAGCTCTGCTTCCGATGAGGAGAGCTCGGTGGCACCAAAAAAATCCACCGAGCTCTACCGATGCCGGACATCGGCCGGGCTATGTGACTGGGCCATTAGTTTAAACTTATTTATTTTGCATCGATTGTAACTAAAGCTCTATGAACTTATTTCACTCTCGATGTTTTCCTGTGTAGAACCATTACTAAGCAATGCAGATAAAGTGTCTTGCTCAGGGACACAACGCATACGGCAATGGCGGGAGGAGTCAAACCCAAGACTTTTGGATCATGGGTCCAACGCTCTATCACTAGACCACAGTGCTCCACCTCCAAACCGCATTTAATTTAGCTGTTGGGGTGTTGTTCGATTGAAGAATTAGAAAGAATAAGAACAAGTAGAAAAAGAAGAGTAGTATTAATAATAATAATAGTACAAACAAAAAAAACGTGTTAGACATTATGTATGGAAACAATTTAATTGACCCTTTTAGAGAATCTCACCCTAACCTGAGAAGGTATACATGGCGCAAAAAAAATCCTCTTAAACAAGCTAGACTTGACTTTTTTTTGGTTTCTGATTCCCTTCTTTCATTTATAAATAACTGTATAATTGATACCAGCTATAGGTCTGATCACTCTATGACAATACTAAACTGTAGCTTTGCACAATTTGTGAAAGGCAAACCCTTATGGAAGCATAATAATTCCCTATTAAAGGATTAAGACTATTTACAAACCATTAACAACAAAATAACTGATATTAAAAGTCAGTATGGGTGCCCTGTCTATAATATGGAAAATATTGATAATTTGCCAAATGACCAAATACAGTTTGTGATAAATGATCAGCTCTTTTTAGATACTTTACTTATGGAACTTAGAGGAAAGTCAATTTCTTACTCAAGCTACAAAAAGAAGCAAAATGATGAACTAGAAAAAAAACTTATAAAACAAATTCAAATAATAGAAAATGATCTGACACCTAATAAGACTTACTTCAACAGTTAAAAGATGAACTTCAGAAACTGCGAAAAATAAAAATGAATGGAATTTTAATTCGGGTCACGTGCAAATATAATTGAAGATTAGGAGAAAAGCCAAGTAAATTTTTCTGTAATTTAGAATCCCATAATTTCACTAGTAAAATTATCCCAAAAATTGAAAAAGAAGATGGAACTATCATAACTGATCAATTTAAAATTTTGGATGAAACAAAATCATTTTATGAAAAACTTGTATTCCAACAAGGACTCAGAATTAAATAATGTTGATCTCAATCAAGATTGTTTTAACTTCAAAGTACCAACCCTTAATGAACAAGAATCAAAATTTCGGGATGGCTTTCTAACATATGAAGAAGCATCAAGTTGTCTATCTTCTATGCATAATAACTGTTCACCCTGAACAGATGGCTTTTGGGCAGACTTCTTTAAAGTGTTTTGGAAAAAAATAGGTCATTTTATTGTTCGAGCTACCAATTATAGTTACACAAAAAGGGGAACTTTCAATAACTCAGACAGAAGGAGTCATAACTTGTATTCCAAAAGATATCAAGCCAAGACAATTTTTAAAAAATTACAGACCCATATCTCTACTCAATTGTGCCTATAAAATAGCCTCAGGAGCCATAGCATACAGACTTAAAGCTGTATTACCTAAACTTATTAATGATAGTCAAACTGGTTTTATTGCAGGGAGATATCTTGGTGAAAATACTCGTTTAATATATGATATCATGCAATTCACAGAAGAGCAAGATATAGCAGGTCTTCTATTGTTGGTTGACTATGAAAAGGCATTCGACTCGTTATCATGGTCTTTTATCTATAAAGTCTTGACGTATTTTAAATTTGGTAACTCTCTAATATCATGGATTAGATTATTTTACCATAAAGCAAAACTAGCTGTTAACCTCGGAGGGCATTTATCCTCATTTTTTTCAATCAGTAGAGGCTGCCGTCAGGGTGATGCGATCTCGCCGTATATCTTTATTTTATGTGCAGAAATACTAGCAATAATGATTAAAAAGAATACAAAAATTAAAGGAATAACCATTAACAACAAGGAACATAAATTATCACAATATGCCGATGACACATCAATTCTTCTGGATGGAACGGATATTTCTTTAAATGAAACACTTCATGTACTATCTTATTATGCAGAAATTTCAGGCCTTAAAGTAAATTTCGACAAAACTCAAGTTGTTTGGATAGGAAAAAAAAGATTTAGTTCAGAAACAATTAAAACACGATGGAAATTATCATGGGGAAAAAATGAATTTAGACTTTTAGGAATTAATTTTCATGTAGACTTAAACAAAATGATTGACATAAATTATAATCATAAAATACTAACAATAAAAAATCACATAAAGCTTTGGAAACGTAGGTACTTAACTCCTCTTGGTAAAATAACAGTCATTAAAACTTTATTAATACCAAAACTTAATCACTTATTTATGTCTCTCCCCAACCCAAATGAGTCGACAATTAAACTTATCAACAACATTTTATATGAATTTTTGTGGGAAGGTCCAGCAAAAATCAAACAAGCTGTCGTAATCAAACAATATTCTGAAGGTGGTTTAAATATGATCAATTTGCAAGCTTTTATCTTTGGGTTAAAAGCATCATGGATAAAACGACTCATTAGCAATACAAGTAGTAGTGGGTGGCACCATATAGTCACTAACACTGTCAATATT